>JAITYT010001421.1:160421-173222 GCA_025433975.1 Liostenogaster flavolineata
GATCGTCTCCTCTCACTCGCACTCGATTCATACATATATGAAACCACGGCAAAGAGAGAGAGGGAGAGAGAGAGAGAGATAATTTCGGCTGTCTCGATCGTCCCCTCTCTCTCACTCGAACTCGATTCATATATATATATATATATATGAAAGAACGAAAGAGAGAGAGAGAGAAAGAGTTTCGGCTGCTCGATCGGTCGTTCTCTCTCTCTCTTTCTTCTCCTACCATCACTCCCTCTCTCTCGTACGCACGCGTGCATGCGAGGTGCGCGTTGCGCGCGCTCTACTGGCTTCCGCGGCTTCGCTCTCTTGCGGAGCCGCGGAAACTTCGTCTCTCCGCTACTAACCGGCCTGATCACGTTCGACCTCCGTCGCAGCCCTCCTTCGCCCGCTCGACCCTTCGTCATACCCTCCCTCTCCCTTCATCCCGACTCCGTACCTTTCTGAAAGGGAGGCAGGTCGCGCGCGAATCTTTCTCATCGATCGAAGCCGGCCGTTCCTCCTTTTGCGACCTTCCTTTTTTCCTTTCCGACGATGACGACGACGTTGTTGTTATCGTCGTTTTCGCGTTGCACTCGACGATGGTCGTGTTTATGATCAAAATTTCGACGCGGATAACGCGTCGAACGCTCGCGATCCCTAATTGCGTTCTCGATTTTAGTTAAAGCCGTCGTTGCTGTCGCGTCGTCGTTATCGTCGATCGAGGAATATCGTTGGATTTTCTAAAAGGAATTTTAAAGAGCCAACTACGTTCGCGTATGCCGCACGAATTTTACTCACGATGATCCGATTAAATTGTCTATAAAATATTGTCGTGGTATTCAACGTCATGCATGTATAATTTTTTATAATTTCATAGAATTATGCGAAATTATTCGATACGATGAATATGCCTCGTTGTCTTTCGTGGTCAGTCTTACAAGGCGCCAACATCCATCGACCAAAATGAATTTTTAATGAGCGCACGTCGCATTGTGAAATATTTTCGGAAATATACACGAAAACGTCTCTCCGTTGCGCGCTGTAACTTCATGTAATTGGATGATCGATATTCGTGGAAGCTTTGAACTCGACTTTATTCGATTATCGATGTATAATAATTAGATGGAAAATGCGAATTTTCTGATCGAGTTTTGCAATGTCGTTTAAAATACGTCGCCGCAACGGTGATCGTTGACTTCGTTTTGAAATTTTCGCGAATCTTCCAAGAATTCGACTCGTACTTGAAAATACATTAACGTAAAAGTAAATCAGTAATCGAATACGCGAGGTATGACTTTGTTTTGTCGATAGGTATAGTTAGAAATCCATCAGAACCGTTTACAACCTAAATTGTTTCTGTCGTTTGGACGATCGTGCGTTCGTATTTCGCGCGCGTCGATTGCTCGACGTTGCAGATTACGCGCCACAGTTCGAACGAACTATTCACCCGCGTTTCTTTCAAGAACTCGAGACACGTAGATCGAAACGGTGAATGTGCGCAATTAACGCGTTGATCAGTACTTTTTCTACAAGAAAAAAGTGTCGGAATTCGCATTTCCAAAATTACAAAATTTATATATTCGATTTTTAAATTAGATTTAATTTATTATATTTTAGGTAAATCTTTATAGCAAATTTAAAATTGTTTTTCAAACTTTGAAAATCTGACGAAAAAAGGTGCCGAAACGCCGTTCTTTAACAAAAGAAGCACTGTCACGTAGACACTATCTCGCATGTATTGAGATACGCTCACGAGTGAGCCAAGACTGGATCAGTGTGGCGCAACATAAAATCTCGTATCGGTCCTCAAGGAAAATTTTACGTCATGGTACCTACATGAACTTGTTTCAAAACGTAAAGAAAAGAAATCTCAATGTTGAGGCACGCACATACGCCTCATCTGCGTAGTTTGCAGATAATTTAACGTGTTAGCACGTTCGGCGCGGTGTCGATTTTAGCGTGTTCTCCGCTTAGCCGTTAGAGAGCGCTCAACGCAGTAACATTTCTGGCAGCGCGTAAACATGAAATGTATAAACACAAGATGGCAGGACTGAAAACGATAAGAATTAAGCGGTTAAAACACGAGTAGTTTTAGGTAAAGACGTGATTTAAAGGACTTTATTGCCTCTTGGTAATAAGAATTTTAGTTTGTTTTGTGACACGTGTAGGACGAAACCTTATTTGTGTTCAGAACGTTTCAATAAATTACATTAAAATAGTGTAAGTGTATATTTTTTATATTATACGAATTTCTAAGTCAATAAGACTTCTTGTCCTTGGAGATAAATTAAGAGGATAAAAAATGGAACAGGTAAGTGGCATATAAAACTTAAAACTAAGAAAAGAAACGAAGATGAGAAAGTAAAGAAATTTGCTTGGAATTTTTCGACATTTTTTGATATATATATATGTGAAAGAACAAAAAGCTTCGTTAATCAAGTACATGTGTCCATAGCATTGAAATGGTTAACCTATTTTTTTAATATTTTTCGAGTGATCTTACCCTGGCTAACCATTTATTTCATTAAAATTTTACTTTTGAAAAATATTGTTTATCCCATAGAAGAGATTTAACCACGAATGTCTGCGTCTTCAATCGATTACTTTACTGATTAATAGATTAATTATTAATACTAATTAATTAGTTGTGGTAAAAAAAAACATTGCATGGAACCGGTGAATCGCCGTCTCTGGAATCTAATGGATCAAGAAACGATCGAAGCTCTGTTCGATCGACGAAGAGGTGCTATAAACGTAAGGAAACATGGCATCGTAGTTGTAATCGATAAACGATAACGTAATGAAGGATTATTTTCGGGATGGTTCGCAAGTTTGTGATTACGACGCTATGCTGTCTTCATTTGACTTTCATTGTTCATGCGAAAAAATGGGGTACACTGGTTTAATCAGTATTAAGGAATACAGTTATTGCAACTTTTGCTAGAAACAGATAGTTTTTCGTGATGACATAATCATAATCTTTGTTAATTAGAAAAGCATCATCGAGCATCGCTACGCGTAATCAGTTTCGTATCCGCCGGATATGATAAAGTAATAAAAAATCAAGATCGCTCGGACTACAATGTAAACACGTAGCAGCGCAATCCGGTCTCTCCCTGAGAATATTATTTAACATACCGAAACTTATCAATTTCATATTCTTTGGAAGAGGCTAGATTACAAACAACCAAAAATCGTTCGGCCGGTGAGAAAAGTCATGACGATTCTGCAACAACCGGGGTAAAAAAAAAAGGGTTCGACAGTGCGTCTCGCGACCGACACACAGTATTCGAGACGGTAACACTGCTCGTCATCCTGAATTCCGCATCAGTCTCAACAGTGGTTGTATAAGATCATATGCTTATTCATAGAGGGTTCATCGTGCTGGTTGTCATTCTCTAATTAGCTAGGATATTCATAACTCGTTGAATATGTTCGTTCAATTTTTACAATTAAAGACACTTCAGATACTGCGGTCATGGATGACCACAAAACAATCTGCCTTTTTTTAAGAACCATTGATCTGGAGTCGCATGCATGAAAGTTCCAAGGATTTTTGGTTCGGGACAGTTAGCAAACTTTTCTCTGCAATGGTTCATTGTTTTTAATGTAATTTATAATAGTATAGTATAATAATAATTAAATTAATTATATTAAATATTGTTTTCTTGTATGCATTGTGTGACCGAATAACGATACAGACGAGACTAGCGGGTGGTGACCTTCATAGTGCTACCTCTTTTTCGTCCCTGACGTTGAATAATAATTATTTATTGTTTTCTTACATCAGTAGATAACTTTTTCTCTTCCTCGAATCTCTCCCTTTCTTCTTTCGCATTTTCTCATTATCGCATATTGGCAGCATTTAAACAATAGATCATAAATTAATAACTAAGGGAAGCCCACTCCGATTTAGATAAGAGATTGATTTATTTCAAGAATTATCAAACCAAAATCGAAATTAGCCAATCAAATTTCTTTGCAGCTTCGACATCTTAAAGGCACAGGCAACGCGTGGCACAAAAATTATTGACGCGTACGAGTGTATTTCGACATGGGAAATGTACATGATATGAAATGTCAGTCGAATTTTGAATATTATGAATGAGGAGAGTGTACTTACAAGCAAATCTTAAAAAATGGAAGTACGCTTTGATATAACGTCGATAAAAAAAAAGTTAGATCGATATAAAAGTTTTGAATATCGTAGTATATATAAAATATTAAATTATTTATAAGTGCACTGACTACTTACTTCCATTTTTATTGACTCAATCGTTTCTTCGATTACGATAAACTAAAATAAACGCAAAACAAGTATTTCAGTTATTATCCAAAGCAAACATAATCTCAACAAATCTTTAAAATACCTATTTCAAAATATATATAGTCATATATTTTGCAGTTTTTATATCATTTTTTTCAGGGGTTATGAGAATGCATATCGATGCGATAAAATTCATAAAATTCCATACTATTACATAAGAGAATGAGCAATACTGAATTATAATTTATACAAGGGTCTGCTTCGCGTTAGTATAAATTTCTAATAAGTTAAAACATTTAAAAATCGATATATATATATCTATCGATTTTTAATAGGATTTTTAATAGGATCGAGTTTTAATAGGATTTAATCTTATGGACCCAAAAGCATGAAAAGTGTTACATAAATTTGTAAAATGTAAGAAGTAATCTTAGTATAAAAACGTCTATTTAAAAATCATGTATACGTGTGCACGCATACACTTGTATATGTTTGCACACGAGTACAAGCACCTTTCCTTTATTTGATGTTACTTTTGCGTTGTTAATCTACATTATACGAAGAACTTGATTGGAAGTTTATAGGTTGCCAATGCCTTCAAAATACTTGGAATTTAATTCTGTGACAAGAACACGTGTAAGATACGTAGAGATATTTTTATTGCGATAGATCTTGATGTATACAATTTTTGAAGACAATTTCGTAAAAGGGTCTGCCGCCAGTGACCTATCGTTACTTTATGTAAGACATAACAATTATCATGACTAAAATTCTCACGTAGTTGTGGCAGTTCTCAAAGACACTATATAATTTATATTTTACATTGTAATTAATTAACTTCGATAACTCGTACTTTATTGTATCAATTGTATCATGTGGAGACATAATTTGGTTTCTTCTAAAGAAAATTGAACGTTATTATTTGTTAGCGATTTTTCGATTCCTTTAGAGGAAATAAAATTTGTAGAACAAACCAAAGTAAGGCAACGGCAATCACGGAGGACGTAGCCATGGTGAGGACACGATTCTCCGTTTAAACGAATAAAAGCGCCCAAGTGACAATAAATTAACGAGGAAGAACAAAGACGTTCCTGGCCTGGGAATCTAAGCGATTAATGTCTCGACAACCGTTAAGTTAAGAGTTAAGTCGAGTGTTAAGTTAAGTTATTCAATACGCGTCCCCACTCCTAGATCGACGACAGCACCGAAAAAGAGATTTAAAAGATCAGGCAGACCCGAGTGTTTCTTCTTCTTCTTCTTTGAGTAATTTATTGTTACTTGAACGTCTTTATTCGTTTAAATAGAGGATGTTCCGTTCGTCCTCTTCGTGTCCTAACCGTGGCTACGTCTTTTCCGCGATTCCCGTTGTCTTACATTTGTTTGTTCTGCGAATTTGAGTTCTTCTGGAGAATTAAAAAAATCGTTAACGGATAACAACGTTTAATTTTCTCTAGAAGAAGCCAAATTATATCGCCACAATTACAAAAGGATCAATGACATTCCAATTTTCAAAGAATTACTATATAGTCTCTGAACGCCTTATTTCATCACTTGCGCAATTGCAGCGAAATATCTATCTAAGTATCTTACGTCACAGAGTAAATGAAAAGAACGTCAGATACCGACAATATAACAGTACGACTAATTCTCAGTGCAGCGTGTTCCGAAACCTGCGTCAAAGTAAGAGTAGATAATATTACATGCGATAAGCTTTAGAGTGAGCAAGAACTTTTTCTAGCAACAAGTATATGCCGACACCGTGATATTATCTTAAATTGACCTTGTTAGAAATACCGGCACTAACGACGAAATATGGCTACCGCCGATACCCTTACGGATAGGAAGTATTCTTGTTTATTTTTACTTCGGTGTAATTACACGCGTGTCAAATATTCGATTCGATGATGGTAATAATAATAGTAATAATAATACGATTTGAGATTTAACGACAATACGATCAATATCAATAACAATAGCAATAAATTAATAAAGAGCAATGGAAAAAGAAGAGAAGAATAAAAAAAGGAAAGAAAAGAAAAAAAAAAGGAAGAAGAAGAAATAGTACGTATGGATATATGCTGCAATATTCAATTCTGTTGGCTTTACGGATTTCCGACGAATTACTTGCCAAAAAGAATTTATCACGCTGGCACATTTCGAGCATTTTATTTCCACTTACAAGAAACTTTTAATGCTACTTCACTATTAAAAACGTTTCGAATTCTTTATATTTTATTCTTGCATTTGTCCGGTAACCGACATTCTTTAAAGAATTCCTAATCGTTGCTAATATATACGAACAAATGAAAACGTCGAAAAGGCCAACTTATGAGAGTGAAGATAGCGCTTTATCGTCGGGGAGGCTGAGCAGTGAGGTCGAAGGACAATTCGCACCTTTAAATTATGCTCCATGGTTAGTTTCTGCTTTGCATTACGCTTGTCGTAATCGTCGACCGGGGTTCTGAGCCGTCAAACAATCATGCGACACATACGGAGTACGATAGACAAGAGTGAGAAGCACGCAGCACGGACCAAAGGATTATGCAACAGTACACCGCGTAATATTATTAACAGCATCCCAAATTGTACTGCTTTGTGAAGCCAATATAATCTGAAATACAAAGAAAGGCGTTAGAATACGTCGCGAGTATATCCAACCAAATATTATTCGCTATACCCTGTGTCAAACCATACTTAAGCGTTAATATAGATTCGTGCAAAACTACTGCGCGCTACCACTATAACCGTAAGAAACGTTGCATTGACTTTCTCACTTTGTAATATGTGAGCGGGCAGCTGGCAGTGTGTCCGGGCTCTCCTTAAGAATGAACTGTCGAATTCCCAATATGTAATGTTCCAAGTACGACGGCCAGTCGATTTGCCTTACGTCGAACATAAAGGTTTGTCGATCTTCGACACTGAGTTGTTCTCCTAATCTTCGCACGTTATCGTCTCGAAATTTCCATTCTTTGGTACTGAAGTACTCCAAACATTTGGCGGCTTTGTCGAGTTTCGCCTGAACGCGAACCATCATGGGTCGCGAACCCTTGATCCGAGCGAGGAAATCTAAGACGTACGCGGGTAGTAGGTGCTGAAAGGTCACGAACAATTTATTTGTAAGTGCCGAATTACGGCAACGGCCACCTGGATACCAAACCGCATCTTTCACTGGATGCAATCGACTATATTTAACCGACAAATCGACGAATTGCTTCCAGGTTATCGGGTTCTGCTGACCGGTACAACAGTTATAGACCGTAATATTGCTCCCACGTTGCGTAGCGGTCCTCCACGCTGCGCAGATCATCAAGTTGATTACTATATCAACGGGAACTAAATCGGCTACTTTGTTTCCGTGGCACAACATTGTTCTATAACAGGAAGCAACGTCATGTTGTATAACTTTCACCGTCGATTCTTTTACGTAGGTATCGTTATAAAGAAATATGAAATTCCGATCGAAAGTAACGCGCAGCTATTATTTCGAAAACTGAACGGCGGTACGCGGACCTCTTCGAGGATTGAATCTTTGCTTCGTAAGAAAAGCTTAATGTAAACACGCATAGCGAACGTATCTTCGATCGAAGTGATAAGTATTGCAAACAAACCTGAAGAAACCTTTCCCAGCGGCTGCGATGATACCGGTGGGTCCATTCCAATTATCTAACCAACCAGCGACCGGCTCTCTAAAGGAGGATAACACGATCGAGGGTCTAACAATGGCAACGGGCAAAGAAGCGCCTTCGCCCTGAAGCATCTTCTCTGCCAAAGCTTTGGTAAATGTGTAGGTATTGGGCCGACTTGCGATCAATTTTGGCGTTAGTTCGTCGATCATATCGTCGTCCATTGACTTAGTCCAAGCGATTACTTGTTCAGGATCTTTGGCGACTGGATAAATCTCCTCGGCAACGTCTTTTCGATCGCAATTGCAATATGCCGTTGAGACGTGAATCAGAGCCTGGAAATTTATAATACTTCATTTTTAAATCGACGTTTTTTGTCTTCATTTTCATTTTATAGACGAACTTACAGAATCGCAACGGAACGTTTCGAAACATTATTACTATTGTGTACGTTCGACTGTTCCACGTGGAAATAGATACCGCACTGCGCTACTTTACATAACGTACTGCTACGATAATCGATATGGTAATTACAATGTCAACAAAGATTTATTCGTCCGATATGTACATCGGATACTTCAAATTCTGATAAATGAACTCAAGGAATTTATACGTACGCGCGTATCGCGGTGTAGCTCGTATCGAGACGCAATATGGTATCGTGACTTAGACCATAAGAAAGAAAGATCCTTACCTCCAAATTATGCATACGATGGCACAATTGTACCAAGCGTTTGGTACCTAACATATTTATAGTGACTGAGAGTTTCAGAGCTTCGTCAAATTTGACAGTCGCTGCTGAATGAAAAACAACGGACACGCATTTTATCAGAGTGTCCTGATCCGTCTCCGAAATACCCAGCTCCGGTTCTGTGACATCTCCGGCGACAGGCACGATTTTTGTAAGCTCTCGAGGAGAATCTCGACGTAGTTTCTCGAATAGCTATGAAACAAGATTCATCGAATAACGTTATTTCGTTATTATCAATATTTTCGATTTTAATCGTAGAAATACAAGATGTTCAAACAGATTGATTAAACGATTACAATCATAAGATATCGTTATTTTGCTTGATTAATAAACATAAGTTGGAAATTGAAAGGTTCTTGCAATATCGACGCTATTTACTTCCCGTTATAAATACATTTTTATTATTTTCAACGTGTATCTAAACATGGTGTTCGAGTAAAAGCGAAATAGTAGCGATGCGTAATTCGCTGATAAATCATTTCAAAGAATAACGTAAACGAATGGAGAACATTTTCGATAAATATCGCAAGGCCAATGTTAAGTTAATTACGATTCTAAGGCAAAAGAATGGTTATATGTTGGAGATACTTCAGCTCCCAACCTATTGTGTATCCAAAAACTGTAAATGGTTGAAAAATGAAAATCCGAAATAAACGGCTCATACAATATAAAGAATAAAAATGTACAAACTCTTATCATAGTACGTAGAACTATTGCAATCTAAGTAGCCAATTAAATTGAAAATAGAAAATAGAAAAGTACCCACTCACCGGTGCATTTAGAATTTCTATTAACCTCTCTTGTACGCCCTGTTCCTTCTTGGGCCTTATTAGAAGGTAAATGTTCTTGATGCCCGGGCATGACCTCAGTAATTTCTCAACAAGGACCTTGCCCATGAACCCGGTGCCACCGGTAATGAAGATCGACCTGTCCCTGTAAAAGTCCTTGACGGATGTGTACTCACTGCCGGCCATCGTGGCCATGTCAGGAAAGTCACTTTTTTTCGTAAGAATTTTCTCCCTCTGATGTTTTCTGCCACGCTCGACGTTTCGATCTTCGTGACGCCGTCACTTCGCAGTAACAACGTACCGAAATCTTGGATTGTATTTGTCTTCTTTACCTTCGTTATTTGGAAGGAATTGGCGTGGAAGCACGTGTGCTCACCAAGAAAGAGGAAAAAAGACGGAGAATGAGAAAATGAGAGTGGAAGGGAGAGGGAAAGAAAGAGATAGAGGAACCGGAACGAGAGGAAGAAAGACGATTCGTGACTTTAATATTTTCTAATTTTCTTGTTTCTTCTTCTTCTTCTCCTTCTTCTATTATCTTGTTCCTTTCTTTTGGCTTCTTCCTGTTTTCTCTTCTCTTATTCCTTCACCGTACTTCCAAACACCTTTTAGAAGGGACTCCTTCTTCAGAGACACGAAAACGGATCCTCGTGAGTTCGGTGCGACGCGAGCTGACACACGTTCTCGCTTTTCCCGGATTTTTTGAGCGGTCTGCAGTACGCAAACACGTCCGCTGGATTCATTTCGCACCTCCCTGTGCTAGCAGCCTCTACCTACGGATAGAAGAAAAGAACGACGATGTGAGATAAAATAGAAACGTCTGTCTTGCGACGAAATGAAAACGCAAATGTCCGACGACGCTAACACAATAGCATCGTTTGCGCCTATAGGCCCTACGTATTACAGAAATTTTGTTAACAATGTCTGTTGTTAAGCAGCGTCGGGTTTTCTCTCTATACAAAAGAAAAACAAAGAAGAAGAAGAAGAAGAAGAAAAAGAACGAAAAGTGCAACGGCAAACTTTATTTGATAAAACGCACTGGAGGAAGACTTTTCGCTTTCTTCGACTGGCAAACTACAACTTCAAGACGCAAAGGTTCGAACGATTGGCATTCTACGATTTCTTTGAAGTGTAGCACGAGGACGTCGTGCTCCTTACTGCAAGGACCATTTATAGATCGAAATTGTCGTGATGAACGAAGCGAGCTTAACGAATGTAGCTTGTTCAATCACTTTTTATTTTCTCCTGTCGCCTTTATATTAGCCATGGATCGCTATTTTGGAGACGTAGAAGCCCGAGCAGCTTGCGTCTTGTTCGAAAAGATCAGCTTGTGAAGAATCGATCTTGAGCGCTTACAGCGCGTAACGAGAATCCTCATTGAACATTATAACACAATCGACGAATTTTCAAACAGTCTACGAAGCATAATTACAAAAAATGCACGATTAACCTGTTGATTGGATAACTTTTTTTTAAAGCACTCTTTTTAAAGTGTTTTTTAACCAAATAATAAAGTAAAAGTTAAATAAAGTATTATTTAAACAAATTTTTTTAACATGGCATATTAAGCATATTATGCAAAAAATAAATTTTTAAAAACGACGCAAGCAGTTAACAGGTTAGCATGGTTCTATCGGAATCAGATCGTTCTCAAAAGTTACCTTAACGAATCGTAACGAATATAGTGTGGGTAGGGAAAGCTGTGGATTTAACAATTGAAATACGCGAAAACCTATAGTGAGTCGATACATCGTTTTTACGCTCCATCTTGTTTTTTAGGTTATAAAACGACGATACAATTGTATTTATTTGATCTGCGTATTATTGTTAGCATCGAGATTTAGATTCGTTTGTCGATCGTTAAGATCGTCGAACGACGGACTCAACGAGATTCCAATGATACAATCATGAGTTATAACAGTAATACATATTTATTTAGTTATTCTTACTGGCATGTCGTTACTTCTCAGACAAGCATGAAACGAAAGCAACTATTTGTTCTCGTGTTATTTCTTGAATGTAAAGATTGATGCAACCTAAGTACATATCGTAGAAAACTTTGAACGCCGCAAAATGTGATCATCCTTACAAAGATTTTCTTGAACAAATTTTGTACGAAAATGGGCTATGTAAATTTCAACAGCAATAGCGAACGAAATAAAAAAAGAAGAAACTGACTCTTTTGGAATCTTACAATTGTATTTCCTCGTGTTCGTGTGCCTTGATTGCTAATAATTAAGTAACAGCTAACACTGGGCTCATACCGTGATATTTACGTAATGACAGCAAGTAAGAGATATTTCTACGCGAACAACGTGCAATCGTTTTTAGCGATATCACAAATGACATGGAATGATCGAAATCATAACGATCAATGATACGACACAACGACGATGACATCGCGATAATTTCATCTTGTTCCTATTGCCATTTTTTCGATACATTGAAAGTTCGAGCCGCATTATCGATTAATTTTAATCAAAACGATCATTATCACTGCCATTATTGCTGTTAACATCTTTGACAGTGAAGTCACTTGTTATTGGGTTAACAGCGCGTTTCCTTTCATAGAAGCCTAACGCTTTCTAGGATCAACGCGATCTGTGGCAGCATCTCGTGTTCGTCAGCACGATGTAACTGAAATTACGAATTGAATTCTTTGCGAATGTACTTATCGATAATAATGAAACGTGTCAATTAGTTATCGTTACTCGCAAGATTTACTATTGTTTTTTTGTTCGGTGATTAATTTATCTGATAGTATAGGCATATCATTAGGCGACTGTACGAACAATAATGTGAGAATAAAATGATAAATGCGGAATAAGTAATGAACTATGAAGAAAATAATGTAAGAAGTTAACACATGAATCTAAATAATATTAGATCCTATCGACATACGAGTTCGATGACTAACATTTACATCATCAACATGTACGAAGTCGACTAAAAAGCAGTCGGACATCGTTTAAATATTTATACATATTTCTTATACACTTATCTCTGTAGACATCCGTTAAACTGACAGACAGACAAACTAACGAAGACTAACAAAAAAGAACTGTACATTGTTTATATATATATATATAATATACAATAAAAATGTCTATACATATGTATAGAAATGCGATTCGTATAAAAACAATATCCTTTAAAAACGATATTAACACGTTACAAATCGAGCTACTTTTTGCAAAGTTTCATTTCCATGTATATCAAAAATTTCTCTTGTATGGATTATATCGAATCCATACAAGAGTAGTAAACAAAAAATCGCTACCGAATAACGATGTTGACTTATATGAGTCGTTCAGTGCACACATTGATTAACTCCATAAAACGAAAAGCGAAGAAAGGTGACGAAATAATTTTTGCCAATAATTTGACTTTATT
>JAITYT010001421.1:197667-209834 GCA_025433975.1 Liostenogaster flavolineata
TAGCACTTTCCAAGGAATTACTCTTCGACGACAGTTGAATTTCGAGAACGAAACTTGTTCTACCGAGAAATAGGAGAGACAGCAAACATTGCCAATGAAGGAATTTCAAAAAAAAAGGAGGGAAAGATAAAAGAAAGCAAAGATACATGAATATCTTTTATTCTTTCTAGCGTAATCAAAATCCGCGATCATCGTTTTATCATGATGAATGAATTCTAGTAGATCGTAAAATTGAAGATCTCTCGTAGCCATACTTGGGGATAACACCTTTTTGATCTACAGGAACGACACGCAGTCAGGATCATCGGATAGTGAACTTCAAAGTGCAGCAAACTTCATGAGTCAAATCTCTGCAACATCGTCTCTTTGCATACAACGTATTTCAATCTCTTGTATCGAAATGTACTCTCTAACAGCAGTAAGAAGCAAAGCGAAAGCATTTCGTTGCGTTCCTCACTGCAATAAATCTTCGATGCCGCGAGCTACACGTAAAAACATAACGATTATTTTTCCTTGGGGAGAGCGCAAGGATTCGAATCGAATTCGTAGTAATATCATAAGACGTAGGATCCACGTGTTAGCAAAACGATAACTCTCGTACGTCTTTTGCTAACGATAGGCATCGATTCGCTCGATCAGCGAGACCTTATCCATTCAGGACTAGCGTCATTGCGGCAGCCAAGTCAATCGTCACTCGAACACTGCAACGAACATAGTGGCATTCCGCGCCAGAAACGAGGTGGAACTTTTCGTGGATTTTTCCTGATGGCGAGAGGGAAAAAATGACGTGAGGTAGCGTTGATGAATTCCACGTCGATGAATTCGACGAAGTAACAATCGCCAGCTAGCTCCAACGCAGATTGGTCGGTTATCGAATCCTCGCTCGAAGCGCAAGCCAATCGAGGCGCTGCTCTCTGGCTGGCTTAAAGCTCCGCAGTGTGTCGGGGATTCGACACGAACGCGACAATATCGTTTTCCTCGTTGTCGTTGTCACGATTGTCATCGTCATTGCCAGATTCATTGTAACCGTAACAATCACTGTCAGTCGATTACCCCCAAACCAGCGGTGAAGTCCTAATTTTCATCCCTTTTCCTTCTCCTCCTAGCTGCACTTTAGAACCGCGTTCTCCTTCTGCGCATCCACCACCCATTTTCTCGCGCAATATTTCAACCTTTCCCTTCCATCTCTCTTTCTCCTGTCTCTTCCATTCCCCACTTTTAGTAAATTCTTTCTCAATGTTTCCTCTTTACATCCCGATTCTTCCTTGTTTAACGCCCTTTCTTCCGGGATCCAACAAAATCGAAGATCCTCAAGGAGGTCGAGCCGATCGCAAATCTCGCGATTTGAATGCGATAGCGCGCTATTTTAAAATCCCTTCTTGTTCAATGAGATCTCGTCTCGTGTCGCCCCAACGTCGCCGGACACAATAGGATATTGATCTGTGTTACGAGTCAATGCCTTACCCTCGCCTCTAGCGGCGCTAGCGCGTTGCGTTATAACGCCTGCCGCGGACCTCTCTCTCTCTCTCTCTCCCTCTCTTTCTCTCATGTTTTTCTCATAGGAAGGTGCGTACTGCTCTGAGAGTATTAATAAAATACGTTCTTCCATTTCGCCGCCAACGACGTCGCCTACTCGCACATCGTTAATTCTCTCGCTTCCTCCCTTCTTCTACATTTTCCACCACCTTCTCTTCCACCATCTCCTTCCACTTACCCCTTTCCCGACATTCCCACCGCCCTTGCCGTCCAGCAGCGCCGGTGGCGGTTCGATCGTTCCTCGTCCCTCAACCTCGCTAAAATTTCTCTCCTCGTTTCTCCTTACATTTTTGGTTAGTCGGTCACTTATTATCGTTATTCTCGTTTTCTTACCTTACTTTATCTCTATATCGTGTGCATAGCTTTGTTGGCTCTCTTTTTATCTTATCTTTATAATTAATTAACGTCGGAACGTTCATCAATATCGTTTTTAACGCGTTGATAGCGTCACGTTCGTTCGCCTCGCACCATGCCCTTGAAATTAGTCTCTTTCTCCAGCAGCTATCCTCCTTCCTCATTGGACTCACCTTCTCCCTCGGCTAACGGGTCACCCTTTGCTACGTTTTACGCCCATCGAGGAGAAAGTAATTCACTGGACTTACGAGGGTGGCAGGCAGGCAGGCAAGTAGTTGGTGAGTTGGTAGATAGATAGGTAGGTAAGTAGAAAGGTAGGCAGGTGGGCGGTTAGGTGGTGAGAAGGGAGAAGCTGCTCGACGCCGTCTGAGGAACCGTCGCGAGGCAACCCTTTCGCTCTTCGTAAACTGGGGAACGAGAACGGCAAGCAAAGCAGCGCGCTTCCACGTTATTGATCATGTTTTCCCGCACGTATTTACCGACGTTAGATAAGAGCCTTGCGTCGTCGAGTTTCGAGGAATCAAGGGGTCAATCTGGCGTTGGTAGCGGGAACAACGCGACGCACCCAACGCGTCCACCCGCCTGTCCTCCAGCCACCGTCGACTACCACCACCATCACCACCAATTCAATTGGTCATTTCACACGGTTCATCCACCCTAGTAGTCTTTTCGATCGATCGACGCGTTCTTCGTGCTAACACTCGTCCCTTCTTCGCTCAATCATCGAATGGTTAGATCATCCCTTTGTACTTTTTACCAATCTTCCAAGTAGCAAGCGGATATGCCAGAGTCGCACCCATCCGTAACATGGAGTCGTTACGGTAGTTCCATCGATCGATGCGTTCTTGGGTCCATCGAATTCGTCCAGTCTTGTGATTCCAAAATCACTAGATTCGTTTACCCTTCCTGCCAATCAACTTCCCATGTATCGAGTGGATAGATTGGAGTAGCATTGATGTAAACCATAACATTGCATAGTTACCAAGATGGTAACCAAGATCGTAACGACGAAGTGCGAGGATGGTTGATGGCATCTTCCCCCAGACGCGACGAGGATCTCGCGTGTGCAGACCGTCTTCTTGCCTCTTGATAATCGATAACGCCTTCGGATCAGCCAAAGAGCAAACATACGAAAGAAGCGCGTGCTCGATATCGATGCATCCTTCCAAGAGGTGGATTACTACCAACGCGTCGAGATTTATAGTCGACTATGCCAACGTAAACACTCCAGAAAGAAAAGGAGGAGGTAGAAGGCGAAATAAACGTAAACCTCTGCGTGTAATCGAGCATATAAGATGCCTCGCGTTGGTAGTCAGGGGTAGAATACGACGAGAAGGAGGAATACCACTACAACCACCACCCCCTTACCAGGGAAGACTGACACCGTTTCTTCCTTTGGAATAGATCGTTAGGGGTTTTACCCTTCGCTGGATCCGCGTAATACGTTTTCTCGTTTAACGTCACTGCCGGATGGTCTGGTTTGGACGAATCCAAAAACACCCTCGACGGTTCAACAGCCTCGTGTTGCTACGAAGCGATCGAAACAAAAAACAGTAACGAAAAGAGCACTCGAGTTTCGTAATTCGCGATAATTGGGCACGATACATATACGCTTTTATACATATCAGAGAAATCGCACTATATCGAGCGGTTTCGTAACCATTCGATGTTACGTTTTCACTCACGAATACCTAGGAACCACGGCCAATTTTCCTTGGCCAAATCGACGTTCACTTCCGAACCTTCCTCTATGTAGACTGATAATTTTGCGACAAATTTAGGAACCATCGCGAAAATCTATAGAGTGATCAGAGAAGATCGATGCTTCATAGAAACGTTACGATTGTCCACCTCGAGTTTTTCAATCCTGTCTCTAGATTCAGTATCGGTCAAGTCACTTTTACGTCCAAGATCGCGCGTACATTCAAACTCGAAAAATTTTCTATGGTGATCAGCCAATCGAGACAACTCGATTCGAGGAATCGGTTGACGCGGTAGGATAATCGTCATAATTGGCTACCAATCGACACCTTGTCGAATGCGCGCGGAATGCCTCGAATGAGTTGGGAGATTCTTTGGTAAGGTAAGACGGGGGCGGTACGTAAGGCGTCGCATCCCTTGTTGCGTGATCACTGCGTTTTCCATCAACGAGGAAAGCGAATATCGATGGAGATTCCAAACGTCGATCAATCAATCGTCATCGTTACCATAGCAGGATTGAGAAGAACGTCGAGGACGAGACCAGCGATGACAACGACTGGATAATGGACTCGCACAGATCAGAAGCAATCGAGCGTGGCGCTCTTCTTCGCCCAGCGACAGGATGGGGATGAGACGTCTGCAAGACCAACAACGCCAACGAGCATCGAGGTGGACCAAGTGTCATGATATCTCTCGAGTTCTCGTTACCAGAAAGCGACTTCGAGATGGCCAAATCGGTTAGAGGTGTTAGAACTAGCCTCGAACGATGATAACGATGTTGATGATGACAAGTACGTCAAGGAGACCACATCCAAGTGGACAGACAAACAGACGGGCGAGAACGATGATCAAAGAACAGGCGTGAAGGTCCGTCATCCCTTGCCATCGTCTTGCCCCCAAGAGGCACGACACTCTCGATTATGGGATGACCGAGGAACTTACGAGGAGTAGGACCGATTCTGGGTGGATCCAAGTCACGAGAGGAAGGAAGGTGACTTTTTGAACGTCGCGATGGTCTTCGATGCGCAGTTCTGGTGATAATAGGCGCGGCTTTTGCGGCCCGTGCCAGGCGGTACACGGATACCCACGGTCTTATATCACACTGATCGTTCACTCACCTATGATGGTTCCGCAGCGTTGGTCCCTGCCTCGTTAAATGGCGCTCCCACCAACGATATTCTCACCACCGGTTTAACACAGAATCGCGAACTTCTCGCGATCTCGGCACTTTTCAGCTCGTGCCCGTCGCACGCCAACCGTGTCCGCCATCTTGGGGCAACTGCTAAGTTCTACCACGCATGCCAATCTTTCCTCGCGAAATGTCACCAGGCTCCTCGTTCACCCTTTTGCATTTTTTTCATCCTTATCATCCCTGCACCCGTTACCACGTCCTTCTGTATTTCGTTTCTCGCTTTCTTCGCTCGAGTTATGTATTTTTCTTTATCTTTTCCTTAGTGATGTCTTCGAGGGGTTTTGAGGTATTTCTATATTAGACTCTTTCTACTTCGTCTCCGCTCTCTTCTACCCCTCTTTATACTTGCGCACGTTCGTATTTTTTCAAAGGAATAGAGTCGCATGTAATTAGCGATAATTGTACAGATTATGGTAAAACGAGTACAAGATATTTAATCCGTTTCAAAACATTATAGCGCAATAATGTTTCACCATTTTTCTTGTTACAAAATGTAAAAAAATGTAGTTACATATTCTACATTTAATGCGATTTACATTTGTATTTAGCATTTTAATAAAAATACGATTAAAGTTACATAAGTTTTGATTTTTGCCTTAGACGAGTAATTCGAGTACGTTTCATTATCTTCGACCGATAAAATCGCCCCGTTTTATATATTAAATCTAGTTCGGTGCCCGCGATCGATATTCACCGTCACTCGAAATTTTTCGAAAATTCTTCAACATCGATTAAAAATAAAAACGTCTTTGAGAATTCGTCGTCGATCGATCTATCTATCCGATGCTTTCTTTTATATTCTTCTTTTATTCCCGCATAGTTATTTCCGCTTCAATTTCATTGGTACGGCGTGCACTATGCCTGCCAATCAATGGCGAGGCGGGACAATCATTCTTTTATGGTTTCTGTCTTACACACATTTGCAATCACGATATCGCTGCGATCGTAATTTCAGCTTTAGTTGTGCGTTCGACGATAATACGTCTCCGATTCGTCGCTCACGATTATACGTTATTTTTTACCTTCGCCTAGAAAACCTACATAAATTTGTAATTATAAATCTCGATCGACTCGAACATATTTTCTTTTCTTTTAAAAAATGAAGCTTATGTAAAGCCATCGGAGTAAAAAGCATCGTATTCAGTACTTTTTTATTTTCCTTTATGAATTATATCTTTCAGTCTATATCTTCAGCCGCTATAAGTGCATCAAATAAGACTTTATAATTTAAGATGAGAAACTGTTTTCGTAGATCCTTGCTTTTTTTTGTACAATACTGATATGCGAAACGATCAAAATAATTTTTTCGATAACCAGTTATAAACACACCTCGATTTTTAATTTAACTTTTACTCATTTGACGATTTATCGATAAACTATTTCACCCTTATGCGTTTATAAACTTAAGAAGATAAAACATTTAATAGTAATTATCTGATTGAATACAAGTAATCCCCGTATAACACGGCACTTCTTTAACACACAATTCACTCTAACGCGGTTCGAAAATTGGGTAAAACTCTTGTGTTGCACGTGAATTATCTAGATATGCATTTAAGAAGCCAGCTTTGCGCACAGGTGAGAAAATTTGGAGAATCGTAACGCTTTTTATAATATAAAACGATAGTGTGTCCGAAACACCTCAGTATTTCTAAAAAATATGTACGAATAACAATAAATTAATCGTTTATTTTTTACAGGAATTAACATAAGTATTTAGTTTGACTTCAATCAACGTGATCGATTAAGGATTTCTGCATGATCAACAGGAATTTTTAGACACTATTGAGTCATTCGATCGATATTCTGTCCAACTCCAAAAATATCATTTGGTTTCGCCATAGCTTCTACTCTTTTTTTATCATTCACTCATGATCGTGTCATTTTGTTGAGTCGAATGTGAAAGAAATACGTGAAACAATTTCTTTCCTTTTCTTTTATTTTTAGCCTTAAATCGGCTTACAATCTGCGAAGCTGCTGCTGTAATAGTTCTCACAGCTTTTCTTCTCCTCCGCTAAGTTAGAGCGGCGCTCGTATTGTAACGAGTCGTCGTATCCCGTATCTGTATTCATTCTCTCGTTAGTCTTCGGTGAGTATGGGCGTTTTTTTGAATTAAATTGTGCATTATAACCGCCAATTGAGTCGTGTACAGTTATTCATTACCTTCGTTCCCGTCGTATTCCTGATGGAGATCGAACGAGAGGTGTTGGTCGTATTTTTAGGATATCGATGATCGATCGGTAACCTATGTTGCTTTAGGTTAACATGGCCGATCCTTACATTTGCTTGATTCCAAGTATTTTGAGTATTTTCATTGAACCGTTTCGAGCTCAATTAAGAGCCATTTACGTGTTTACTGTACAGAGTGTCCACTTTTCAGTGGACTACGGTATTTTGTGAAAGATACATCTAAGCCAGCCCGTTCGCGCCCGAACCAACAGCGACACCTTGCAGAAGAATTGTGGACTAGTGCTTACGTCTTGTGACCTATGATTTGACTCAATGAATCTCGTGCCTTACCGTGCAGCTCGTCTCGTCAGTTTCTTTATTTAATTAGGTTTATTTTTTAAATTTTTAGGTTATAGAACTGGATGTATTTGTAGATAGCACGTAGTTCTTTGAGATTAGGGCCAACGAGGAAGATCCTTCGTTGATGTCCACCAGTTGCACTTCTCAAGTTTATTGACCATGTCTGCACTTCGTTCTACGAACTTAGGCAGGACCATAGTAGGTTTTAGTGGTTCGATCTTGCCCTGGAAGTCCAGACACTAGGCATCGTGGTAACCCCTTCCTTATAGAACCACGAAGTCTTGGAATCGTCGTGAAAGCGTTAAAAATACTCTATTCATTTCAGCTTCTCCTGTTCGGTTGTTAACAGCTTTCCGGCATTTTCTCTTTGAAAATTGGCTTCGCTTGATTCCACTATTTACTATTTACTATTTTCTTTTACTGTATCTAGAGTTAACGAATGTTCATTATATAACAGCAATTCGCACGTTTGTGACACCTAGCGTATAATTATTCAAACTATTCCGCTATACCTGTAAGACTGTATTTTTCTTAGACGATATACGATGTTGTTTCATTACGAAGACGTTATAATAAATAATGGAAATAGTTTTACAAATTTGATTATATTTTTATTATTTTTATCACGTTCAATTGCATCGTAAACGAATCTTAACGATATCGTTTTATAATGCAAAATATTGTCATTGTGCCGTCTTTCCTTTGGCTTGTTAAAAACTAGTGTCCCACATAACTGCATTCTGTAAGATGCTAAATACGTTTGCCCGTTACCACGTTTGCCCTTTTCTAACGACCAACGAGAAACTTATACCATTATTTTCCTCTCGTTTCTCCGTAAGAAAGTAACACTTTCTAAGACCGTTGATCCCCACTGAAAGTGGCATCGTCTGTGAATATCGGATATAGCTGAGTGAATTATAATTGTAAAAAGAACGTATTAGCGTGTTGGATAACTCGTATTCTTTGAATAATTAAAACTATGCATGATATTCATGAACCGAATAAATGCATGAATACTGTATAAAGTAATCAGCGTATATCAATCTCATTTAAATATTACAAATTACTGTGCGAACATTTTCTACTTAATAACAACGAATAATTACACGAATGAAATCATTGCTCGCAAGAAAATATTTGTCTTTATTCTTACATTCGTTTCTTCTTATTTTTGAATATACCAATATGATATTTTTCTTTGGTAATTTATATTTTTCATTGTTATGATCTGCGTCAGCGATCATCGATGTATTAAGAAACATACAAGTTAATGTGGTATGAACAATGAAGATCGAGAGAAGATAAAAAACTCAGATCAAAGTTTAAATATGCATATGCAGATACATGCAGTCCTTTTATAGGAAATCGGTTGTATATATATAACGGATTTAACAGAGAATAAAGTAGTTCAATTGTTTTAATTGTAAAGAAAAGACTTTGTACGATATAAAAATAATATAAAAAACGTGAAATTTTAATATAATATATACGCATACAAATATTTTCGTAACAGTATTACGTAGCCATGAAAAAAAACTATAACCTTCAAAGTATCGAATAGACTACTGCGTCATATAAAGTTTAGAAGAGGAAAGAAAATTTAAATATCACAAATAATGCGTGAAATTGTACAAATTCATTTTATAATTTATTTGTATCTATCGAAATACTACGATACTATAATTTTTAACATACTTTTGAAATGGAGTTGTTTATTAAAGAAATAGCATACAAATGAGGTACAGACTCATAGGTATGCTTAAATATTCATATCTTCTTTGTAGTCTCTTCTAAAAGACGTAGTTCACATCCTGTGTAACACGTAGCACAGTACTAAGTTCGCTAGATGGAAACTTGTCAGTGGTTCTTATCGGACTTTAAACATCGGTCTTTGAACAATAATATTGTTTAATTAAAATTTCTTCATATCTATAAATACTATTTCAAAAATATCTAAACACTCAAGGGAATATAGCAGTTTAAGTATTTTTAAAATATTAAAAATTTAACAACTTAAATATCATAGTAGTTAAATTATTTATGTTCGATATACATCGACCACCAAAGGATTATCTTTTCTTTTAAAGTGTAGAATCAATGTTTGGTCAATTATATACACGAAACAACGAATGTGACACTTTTTGAATGAAAGATTTTCTAACATTTTATGCGGATATCGTATTTTGTATCAATATGAAAAAGCAAAGTTTCTTCTCGTAATGTCGAATTTACGAGTTTTATTTCATTCAGAATCTGATGATTCAAATGAGTCTAAGTTGAGCTCACATGGCAATTTTATTGTTTGTCAGCAAGTAGCAGTTTTGAAACAATATTTTACTTATTTCTCTGATTATAAAATACAGAATTTCTGTATATATAACGATATAACTCCGTCAAAATTTTTAATTAATTTTCTTATTTTACGGCACGACTTCGTATATCATAAGCTTGAATTTGAGCTTTTTTTTGTTGTATAATATATTTGCACATAGCACAATTAATTAATGAAGAATATTTATTTCATTTCTTACTACGGAACAATTTAAATTAACCTTGTTGACTTTTATTATTAAAAATATCAGTTTAATGCATCAATTGCCTCGCGAATTTCATTTATTTTACTCTAGGAGCCACATTTAACCAATGCGAAACATTGTATTTCGGTAAGAATATGTAACTGTCGAATAATACACTTATTTTATAGTCTCGTTTAATTATTTACTACATTATTCGACAAATTTTAATCGATGATATTTACTTTACTTAAAACAAGCTCTGATGAACTAACTAATCAATTACAATAATAACAAAGTAATCGAATAAAAAAATATCCGCAAGAAGAACGTTTGAACTTTTTAAATGCAATGGAATCGCCTGACCTTCCGTTGCTTAAATTACAAATATATGTATGTATATAAATTATATGATAGCTGTCATTTCGTTTTATGGTTTGTTCCGTGAAAGTCGTCAAGGACGATTACCTCTTTATAATAACATTATTTGACTATATTAAGATTCTCAAATCTATTGGTAGTAGAACATTCTCGAAAAGTAGTTGGAATACATTCTTCGATATTAATTTAATAGTTTAATTATTAATGTCAATGCTTAATATTAATTCCGGCAGTTTTATTTCTTCGAAGACCAATTATTCATAATTATAAACATATTTTTATCGCGATAAGTACACTTACGATTTAGAAAATTTCTTCCAAAAAAAAGATAATAAAATAATCCTATTTTGAGTCTAGTTTGAATCGTCTATCAAATTTTTAATGCATAACTAAAGAAACGGAACAAGGAGGATGATAACCAATAGCATGTTATACGTACGTCCTATTATTTTTCTGTTGACAATAATGGGTACAATTATCTATATACGAGTATGCGCAGCACGCAAGCGTTACGTTTGCCTAATCTATCGACATGAAATACTTTCTTCGTGCTTAGACAAATTTGCTTAATAGAGAGGCTTCATTCAAACAAGGAATATCATCAAATATGACAAATGTCATATTTGTCGTCAAGTTTTATACACGATAATTGAATCTTCCTTTGATTACATACTTGCATGGTGCCTGGATACTTCCATAATCCAGGCCCCAATTTATTATAATTTCTTACTTTTGCGTAATGTTCGCCGTTTTATCGTTAATAACTAACGGCAGTACGTCTAGATATATTTCAACGACAATCATGTTCTTTCAAGAAATCGTGCCGAGCCTTTATCAAATAAAAAATATATTTTAAACGTACGCGGAAATGCTTTATCGTTGAATGGTTAAATTAATGTAATCTCATTTCAACATTATATAATTATATAAATGGAATATTACATAGAACAATTACGGATTGTCTCCTAGAAAAATAATCATTTACTCTAGTCTGTACACTTTTCCTCGGTGATGTTAACACTATATCGTGCCTGAAAACATCATAATAAACATAATCATTTAGTACGATAATATTTACATAATTTAATACATTGGAAGTAAATCGCGTTGTAACGTCTACATTCTTGAATAGAGTTGCATAGAAATAGATTGAATTTATTAAATATATGAATTAAATTAAAAGTGTAACGAAAAAACCATTTAATTATAGTTTGACATGTACATTGGGTTGACGCAAAATTTTTGGTGAAATATTTTTTGACAAAATAAGGGGCCGAGCTCCGATGAAAACGTTGACTTTAAATTATTTTGTTTGGTCTGCAAATGTATGATCAGCATTATAGGTACTCTACGTTTAAAGTATGTCAGCATGCGAATACATAAAATATAACATTTCTTGAGTCGAGATGCCGTATTTTACGAGGCCCAGGAAGTTCACGAGTATGCCGTTGCACCTACGTGCACTTGGAGACGGTGTTTTCTCTTTTCCTTTATATGTATGCACAAACAAAAACTTTGCTCTCGTTCCACGAGCAAGACTCGGTAAATGTCTCGGTCTGTCGATGGACGCGAAAATAAATGGCGATATCGACGTAACACCGAAATAACACCGATCACGATTAAATGCGCGTATTTAAAAGTTGAAAGCAACGCGATCCAATTCCCATGGAAAAACTGATGAAGATAACATCGATTAAAATCATTCGATAACCAAAAAAGTCTTTGAATTTTCTAGAACATGAAAATCAAGAGAACGAAAAAAAAACTCCATGTCGTGTGCACGTGCACGTATGTTTAGAAAAAACGATCGTTTTTTTCAGGACAGAGTACGACATGCCGTGGTCGTTGCAAAAAAAGAAGAGAAAGAAATACTTCAGGCAGAATATTTCGTCTCGTCCGAGGTCAATAATTTGGAAATCAACGGTTAATGGACTAAGATATATATATATATAAAAAAAAAA
>JAITYT010001421.1:209975-233667 GCA_025433975.1 Liostenogaster flavolineata
ATATTTGCGAATCTGTTCGAGAAGACACAACGAAAAAATAAATTGAGAAGCACTGTACGTGCGATGGTATAAACGACGTTTTTGCGTGATACGTCTTCGCTCTTTCTCAATCTTTCTCGCTCTCTTTCTCTCTTTTGATCCGTAGTGTATATATTCATTCTGCATCGGCAGCACCGACAGTTCGTGCCGAGTGTTCGTTTCACTTCTGGTTTATGATTCGCCTTTTTTCATCCTCTCTTTCGCTCCTTCTCCCTTTATACTTTTCCCTCTCCCTCTTTCGCTCGGGCTTTCTCTCTCTCTCTCTCTCCCAGCCGTTTGACGTGACACAGCGACTCTGTCAGTTCAATTCGTGGTGCGAATATAAGTCGACGAACGTTAGGGCCTGTTTTCTGTCATTTTTTTTCCATCATCGGTCCACTCCGATTTGACGCTTTCTGCGACCAGAACAGCCCCATCGGTGTTTACCTTTTTGGTGGTACGTCGAAATTGTTAAGTATTAACTGTTAACGTGTCGATCGTCAGAAGTGGGTGCGTCGGAGGATTCCGCCTTTTATATCTCCTTTTCGTTTCTACTTACTCGTGTTGCAGAGCCCGATCGAGATATCCACGACGACGATAACGAAAAAAATTGTCGACCATGGAATCCCACGTAGTCGACTTCTTTAAGGATAAGAGCGTCTTGATCACCGGTGGTACCGGTTTTCTTGGGGTCTCGCTCATTGAGAAACTCCTCAGATCCTGTTCCCACTTGAAAAGCATATACGTGCTGATAAGACCGAAGAAAGGGAAGACTGTCGAGGAGAGATTGGAGGAATTGACTAAGAACTCAGTAAATCGAATTGTTTACGAATCTTTGCTTTTGTTTCGGTATTACTATCTTTTCTTTTTCTTTTTTTTTTTCGTTCGTTGCTCAATCCCTTACGTTCATCGTAATCTCGTCTGTGATAACGATCATTCGTGGGAGTTCATGGACTTGCTACGTGTTTTCTTGTTATTGACTTTTTTTTTGGGTAACATAGCGGCGTCACGAGGCTACTGGCACTCTATTGCTATTATCGACTCGTATCCTTTACCTCAGGATTTGCGACAACAAGCTTTGGAGGCTTGACGAATTTCTCGAACCTCATTGTTCTCCCTCGTTGCGAAAGCCGACGGTGTTCGATACTATGCGTCGAGGACTTCAATACTTTGCCCTTTTAAAGGCAAAGTGTAAGTAAGATCTTCAATTTTATTTCTGCGCTTCGTTTATCTAGGTCTTCGACATACTACGGAAGGAGGAGAAGACGGATCTTTTTAAGAAATTAATATCAGTAATTGGAGACGTCGGAGAAGAAAATTTGGGATTATCGTCCAGGGATAGACTAAATTTGGTCGAGCACGTTCAAGTTGTCTTTCATTCTGCCGCTACATTGGATTTTGAAGCCGATCTAAAGAGCACTGTCAGTACCAATTTGTTGGGAACGCGTAGAGTCATTGAGCTTTGTAAAGAGATTCGAGATCTTAAGGTAAATGTAGCTTCGTGGATCATTCCAATGTCGTACAATAGCTACAGATTCATTGATATCATAACATTGCTTTTTTTTTTAATAAAAGCCGTTAACTAGCTAAACAATAAATAGTAGATGATTACAAACTGATAAAAGTTGGTTGAAAAAGAGTCTAATATGTAAAGAAGACTCGAATGTATATTTGTTGGAAATTATGTGCAATAATATGATGCGCACAAGTTGGCACGAAATTTGTATCAGAATGTATATTACATCATCTTAATGTATGCAATGTTCCATGATGACGCGAGAAAAACGTCATGAATTACGTCACTATTTTACCTTGAACTTATAACAATGTTCTTATAACAATTTTGTGCCATAGCGATGACCATAGCGATGAACGAATATATATCTCTGTCTCCTTTAGTATATTTTTCTTTTTTCTACACAAATGCACTGTAGAAGTAAGTAAAGCAGAGACGTATAAAGTAATTTTATTCGATTTCATAATTTACATTTCAGGCTTTGGTGCACGTTTCCAGTGCGTATGTTAATTCAGAAATTTGCGAAGTACATGAAGAAATCTATCCGGCTCCTGCTGATGTAAACGAAGTTTTAAAACTAGTGAAACAGTTAAGCGACGATGAATTGAAAAAGGAAACTCCAAGAATTATAAACGCTCATGCTAATCCTTATACGTTTACAAAACATTTAGCTGAATATGAAATTCTTAATGGTAAATTACCATCCGCTATCGTACGTCCTTCAATGAGTAAGTTTCCCTTTTAACTGTATATTACAATACGTAGAACAAGCAATATTTCAATATCACTGTTGTAAATCTGTGAATATAGTAACTGGTGCATGGAAGGAACCAATACCAGGATGGACAATATCAAAAAATGGACCGCAAGGATTTCTGATGGGTGCTAGTAAAGGTGTTGTACGAAGATTACCAGTCTCACCATCTATAGTGTACGATTACATACCGGTTGACATTGTCGTTAACCATCTTATTGTTGCTGCCTATGCTATTGATCGAGATAGGTATAATACATTCTTACAAGTACTCGTGTTTTATTTGAGCATTGACATTTTTTATTTAAATAGTTGCTTATATTTTGTTTTGTCTTTTTCAGTGCTAAAGAAGTAAAGGTGTACCATTGCACTAGCAGTACGTGCAATCCTTTCAAATGGACACACATAGATTCTATTAACGATTATTTACATATATATCCATTGTGTAGTGCCATTTGGTATCCTTATCTCAAATTTATACCATCGCTTTTCTTGTTTAAAATTTCCGCTTTATTTGTACATCTGATACCTGCTTATATATTGGATACTTTTACTAGATTATGCGGGGGACGACCTGTGTGAGTAATACTTAAAAATATATTAGAAATACATCGTTGAGAAATGTATAATTCAATTTTAAAAAAAACTTTATTTTTCAGTTTAGTACGTTTGCATACCAATGTCAATAAGTCATTGGATCGTCTTGAAAAATTTATTTTCACAGAATGGAAATTCCATAATCCATGTACATTAAAGTTACACGAGTCATTATCCTCGGTGGATAAAGACACATTCACGTTGGACATTACTAAATTAGAGTGGCGAAATTACTTTTTGGAGCTCACTAAAGGTGTTAGGCAATACTTACATAATGAGTCTCCAAGGTCCCTATCAAGAGCACGTTCAAAAGATAAAATGTTAGTAATATTTATTTATGACAAGTTTATAACAATGACTGAACGAATGAAACTGAATGTTATTTTTCTAGGTTAATGATAGCCCATTTAGTTTTACAAGCTTCACTCTTGGGACTTGTATGGTGGATCGCGAAGGTTTTAATCGGTACAACATGGACTAATACGGGTTTATTCGTTCCGATCACATATCTTCTTTTCAATCAACTTTAAATGTGATAAAATATTCAATTTTGTATTGATTCACATTTATACTTTTTAATTCTAGGTAAAGCATCATTATTTTTCTGAAGCATACGTAGTAATAATTTCTGAAGTTTATAAGAAATATTAATACTTATCCATTTGTAAGTTCTATATCGTTAATAAACTTGTAAATGGATATATGTTAATATCTGTAACAAATAATTTCCAACTATTTATATTTGTTTATATTTATATACTTTACATAATATACTATTATAGAATATTTCCTAAAGATAGTAATTTACATATTTTTTGCACTGTGTTTTCATAAATAATCTTAGATGTTAACAATTAATCTTAAAACAAATTATATTACAAAGAAAGATATATTAGTAAAGTATCGATCGATGAAATTCAGTTAAATAATTTGTAGTAAAAAAGAGTAAAAGAGACTGACTTAAGAAAGAGAATGGACAAAAAAGGGATTACTTTAAAATATCTGAATTTATAAAACGTAAAGGCTTCCTTTTTTACACAATAGCAAAATAAATAAAAAAGAGAATATAAAAGAAATGCATTTATAGATGAGTCTAGGTGCAATGAATATTAAATTTGATTTTGAAGCTACATAAACAGGATATTTACGATATATGAGAGAGTACGAGACAGAAAAAAAGTATTCATAAAAATTAAAATTCATAAAAGAAAAATTTGGAGTCAAAAGAAAAGATAACGATACATTTATAGTACGAAAATCAAGATAAAAGTGTGTAGGAAAAGGCGAAAGAAATGAAAACAATGAAAGTTTAAGTTTTTCCTTTAAACAAATTGTAATCCGTAATTTTGAGTTGGATTTATAATAAATAATCTGAATAAAGAGATTTATACTGCTTATTCTGTTGTTTTGTTTCAAAATAACATATGGTTATAGTTAGTGGAACATCTACTAAGCGCACAAGCTATATCCTGGCGAACGGAAGCCTCAATCGTCACTTCTTAAGAGCTTCTTCTCCGGAACATTTACATTCAACGGAATATAAAATTAATAAAAACGCTTTCATTGAGTATAGAAATATAGTTCTTCTTCAGACTCTCCCACAACTATTTCCACGCGATTAAAGTGATATAATTAGTGGAGTCCAGCAGCCTCATCTGTACTGGACACGCCACACGCAACGGGCGGTCCGCAATACATACGCTGGCGCATAAACTCTCGTCGAGCTCGAAATAATTAAATAAAAATACTCACAAAAGAACATTGGAGAAACATAATTTGTTAAAAAATAAAACAATCCTAATCATTAAGCGAAAATATAATTTACATGTATTTGTTGCGGTAATATATTGTTCCTGAAGATCTATTTTACCGGTGAATTATTAATGATCTACTGATGGTAATACGTACATATATATTTCGTATATATTCATTTTATGACATTTTATCTTGCGTATATATTATCACATGAATATTTTATCACTGCCTAAATCATGGGTGTTTCGGCTTGGGATGGTAACTAATTTAGCGCGAGTCAAGGAAAGGCTGATTACGCCTAGGAAAGGCTATCGAAAGAAAGTACAAACTCGATCGATGGTAGTGTGGACCACGTGGGTGTAGTACGCACCACGAACGATGCTACCAACACAGTTAAACTGGACACAACACTTTATTTATAATAGAGCGATACGGTCGATCTCGCGAAGGTGTTACGCGTTCGTCGGTTAGGCGAAATCTGAGCGTTTCTCTACAGGATGTGCTGGTAGAAGAAGCGGAAAATCAGGAAAATTTGAAGGGAAAATGGGGACCAATCGGAAAGGTCAGGGTGGAGGCCCTTCTCGAAGGTTCGGTGACGAGTCGGTAAATTAGGTGTTCACGAAGGAGTGACCAAAGACCGGTTTGTAGCCGATCCTTTTCTTGACCCTCCATTACCGATCGCCGATCCAAGATCGATCGAGTGGGAACAATGGGTATCCAAATTTTGTGCTAATGAGAGCCGCACAGTACAATTTACAAATATTGAAGTTTATTAACTCTTTAATTAGCACAGTTATAATACTGTTAGATTAATCGAACGAAATCTTCACAGTATATAGCACGTTTTATCAAAGTCAAATTTATTTTTAGAAAATAATTTTAAAACGAAAAGACTTTACAATTCTCCTGATATTATCAATATTATAATATACTCCGATATCGTCAATATATTTGCATATTACACAATGCAAAAATAGAGAATAACGCTTTCCATTTTATTTGTTATGCTCATGTGATTGTACTTGTTATTTTTAAGTTTCATGTTATGCTTCTCCAATACAAATTTAGTTTTTTTTTAAAAAGATGGACTGATGAAGTGATGAAGTTGTACGCAGTTTAATCACGTAAAGTCTAGATTGTTACATATATTTTTTATCATAGTTCAACATTATTGTATATTTTATCGGTTTAAAATATTTTTTATCGCAAGTTTGATCATTTACGATATTTTTATTTTAGATCATTTTTTATATAAAATATGACTTGAATGAATTTTTATACGATAAAATAAGACATGAAAATGTTGAGTTATAAATAGAATATATATAAAGCCTTTTAATGACAAAATTGAAACAATTTTCTTATACTTCAATCGAATTTTATTGAATCGAATATGGGTCATTTTATTCGATGACCTGCTTTTTTTCTCAATATTATAATTTCGTCTCTGTATAATTTCTGTGAGATTTTTGAGCAATAAATGCTGAGAAGTAGTTTACAGGAAATTCTGCAGAGACTGAAATAAAGCGTTCTTTGTTTTTAACGATGCAAAGTCCGATTTATACAATGAAAATTTCCCAGCCAAGTTCTTTCAAATTTTACCGAGTAATTCAAGACGTATGTGATTTGGCGATGTCATTAAGGAAAACGGCGCTTTTTCCGTTAACCAGTTTTTCCCGATTTTTTTGACTTGTTTGTTGCAATCTCAACAGCAAACAGTAAAGATTTCAGCCTGTAGACTAACCAGCAGCTCATGATGCACGATGACCTTCCAATTCCACCAAACACGTACCGTCACCTTCTTTGGCGTCTGTCTGGATTTTGCTTCAGATCGTAGAGCTTCTCCACAATGCAACCACGATCTTTTACGCATATCGTTATCGTATGACATTTTCACTTTATAGCGTGTCACTTTTTAGCGTCTCTGATCAACTGCTTCAGCAATGGCTCGATTTCGTTACGTTTCTGTAGAGATTTGCTTGATGGAAATTCGATCGAGTTTTTGTCGTGTCAAGTCATGTGGCATCCTAACATCGAGTTTTTTTTTATAGTCAGTTCTATTCAAACGATTTGGAAAACTGTTTGATGCTGGATATTTGGTCCCGGATATCTTCGCTGCTTCATGTCGGTCTTAAGCAACTTTTATTATAATTTCATTAAATTCTTCTGTGATTGGTCAACTTGTGTGAGGAGTATCTTTGATATTGAAATTCCCAGAACGAAAGCGATTGAACTTTTGGTTGTTACTTTTCATAACGGATCTTGACCATAAAAAAGATAAATTACTTCACAGGCTCGCGCAGCATTCGTATCTTTATCGAAATAAAATCGTAGAGTTTAGAGAATTTTTGCAGAAGACTCATCTTCAAGGAGTTCTAAATTAAGTTTAGATAAATAAATTCCAATAGTTTTTGAACATCTACTATTGTCAAATGTCAGCATTCAATTGGCTCTAAATATGAACCGATGCAACTTACGTTACCTGAGATATGTGATTGTAAAGCCATCTAGCAAGAGAAAGGCTCGATACTTTTTTTACTCTTTTCGACTACCCAATATGATAATTTGGTGAATAATAAAACTGTACGTAATAATATGCACATATGATGAATACTTTCCTTGATTTAATTACAGATTTCGATCAGAAGGAAATAAATTGAACAAGATGGAATCTGCGTATGACGTGAGGATACAACACCTTACCTCACGAACAAGTTTAAAAAGAAACAGCTATGGTATAAGGAACGTATAAATTAAAATTTTCAGAGATCAGTCATTTATATGGAGCTGGAAACAAGAAAATAAGAATATAGGGACATTTATTTGGCATAAATGTAATGAAAAATTTGTCAAGGTAATAATTCAAGAAAATAATTTATGAAAAGAAGCCATGAAATGTAGATGAACTTCAAGGTCAAGGTTATCACAAGGAAAAATTTCATCTGTAGAAAGTAAGAATTAAATTTTTCTATACCATAACGTATCAAGGTATGTATATTCATACATATATGAAGAAATATAATAATAAATAAATAAAAATTGAATGTTAACAAAGATCGAAAACTTTTTATCTAAGCAATTTTCTGTCGATGATTTCTTTTAAATAGTGAATAACAATTTCTGATGTATCAATATCATTAAATATATATTAAACTCTGCTATTTCATTCAACAGCATAAAAAAATATTTTATAACTATAAAACAAAGCTTTTCAGCCAATCGTATTGTCGAGTTTGATAAGAGATCTTTTGTCAAGGATTGTATGTAATAAAAAAATTAATGTTTTGTTAATTTGCCTTGTGATATATTACCTGATTAAAAACACGATAAAATAAAAATTGTTGTAATGGAATTTCGAAAAATGCACCAGACGAATATAAATATCAGAAACAAAGATATCACGACAAATTGAATAGAACGAGGAAATAATTCAATTAAAATAGAAAATTATATGTAAAAGAACCAATGAATTTTTTTACAAATTCATGAGAAATTTCATTGTATCTACTTTTTCTTCGTTTCCAGAAAACGAAGGATAATATCATAGGATATAAAAAGAATGAAATTTTGATAAATAAAGTACTACGGCCTAAGAAATATAAAACCGTCAAGGTAGAGCTCGACCCTGGGGAACTCCCAATCACTTTGACATAGCAAAACGATGAACTGATGTAAACCGGATGCGCGAGAGCAACAGTCTGCGATGATGCGATCTGGACGAAGAGGAGAAAGACAATGACAACGGCATACTCTACTGCTGGCATTGGCCGTCTACGTAAAGGCTAACAACGCGTTAGCCCGGCTAGGCAGAAGACGGGGATAAAGCATACCGTCAAACGTATATTTTCGCTCAGTTCGTTTCTGCGACCAACCGATATGGATCATCAAGGAGGATCGGCTCTTGTTCGTTAAATTTCCATCTGTTCACAGTGCTACGTGTTCAGTTAAACTCGAAGTAATAGTTATCATTTGGTTTATCACTGACGTTAGAGTGATTTTTTCAATTTATATACGGTTCAACGATAGACTCTTTTTTCTGTTTCTTTATCTGTCTTTAAGACATAGTTCGTTAAATTTCGTTCGATCGTTTTTCAATCGACGCTTAAACTATTCTTATTTCTTTCGTTTTAATACAAACAGCGTTACTAAATAAACATTTTGTCCAAAGTACTTGACGCCGAAGTAGGATTTTATACTTGAACGAAAAACTGGATACGTAAAGACTGCTTAAAGGGGAAGGACAAATAAGACCAAGTACAATCCTAAGTTGTCCTTTTGGAATTCCTGAGGCATTTTAACGTTGAGACCGGTATCATCGACGGTGAACTTCTGTCGCATCGTGCAAGCCGCAAGTAAGTACACTTGTAAAGTACAAATATCTTATATATTTTAAAGTTGATTTTTTATTTACTTGAATCTTCGTTTATTTTTTCGTGATTTTGTTTATTAATGGAAAAATCAAGATTTTATTTTTAACATCTCTGTACTGCGGAATTACTTTTCTTATCAATATATTATAATATTTTATTATCAAAAAAAGAAACCGTATTCACGGATTGTACACAACTTTTACATTTACTATGCAAAGAATCGACTTAATTATATTTCTAATAAATGTTATAATATTAATTGTATAATTATATAAATATAAAATCCATTTTATTTTTAAGCATAACTGTTTTATTATTTGAAAATTTCTTCTACTAACTGCAATATTCAAAAATAATTTTTTAATAAAACCACAATAGCGCATCGACGTATGTATTATAGTTTTATATGTTCTTATATCATCTAGAAGTAGTCACGACGGTAAACTCACTTTGATCTATTGTTCTTTCTGATAAATCTATGACTTGATCGGCCTTGACATTTCCAAATAGGATGTGTATTTTGTATGAAGGCAAAAACATATGTAAACAGGAGTATCTCCGAAATGATTCGTAGGATGCAACTTAACTGTACTATTTATTATATTATAAGAAATATTGTATATCGAATAAGTACAAACTTCTATAAGTTTTATTTCAGGAGCGTTGTGAAAGATTTGTATAGATAGAGCAAGACTCCTTATTTTCATCGAAGACTTAGGAAAATGGCAACGACGACACCGTCAATACCAGAATGGTTTCGTAATAGGAACATTCTTGTAAGCGGAGCTACTGGATTTATGGGAAAGGTTTTGATTTCTAAACTTTTAACGAGTTGTCCTGACCTTGGGAATATTTTTCTATTGGTTAGAGAGAAGAAAGGAATCGACCCACAATCGAGACTACAAGTTATTTTAGAGGTAAAGTTCAAAATTAATAAAAATATATGAGATCGATCTAACTTAGTTTTTATACGAAGAAGGTAAACGTTTAATTTGTCAAATTTCTTTATGTATGACAGATTATTTGTCTACGGTGAACTATTTTGGTCGATAACTGTAAATATAAAGAAAATAATAGTATTCTTCGAATAAATTCCAATATTATCAATCAGTATTCATAATAGTAATAACAGTGGCATGAGTCCATATGCTTACATACAAGTAAAATGACAAACTTTTTTCCGATGAAAAAGAAGACATAAATAAATTAAAGAAACAAATATTACAAATAAAAAAATCTTTTTTGCTGCAATAACTAAAAAAAGCATTATAATGTAGTAAATAAATAATTTCATATTGCGATTAATTATTATTTAAATATATTTATTTTTCGATTGAATGAATATGTGTCATTTTCTAACAAAATATTAGAAATATCTGTGCAAGAATTATTTTTCATATTGAATTTTACAGCAAGTGCTGCAACTAGAGTATCGATATTCAGTCTTTTTGAGAAGTTTTTGTTATTAAATATTTAGAGATTTACAAATTAGCTTTTACATATCGAAAAGGAGAATGACATCTAAGACACTTTCCGAGAGAGGACAGAACTAAAAAAAAGGAGAACCATTTGTCACCTTAATATAAGCGACTCGTGCCATTTTTGGAAATATACGGTTCATATACATACAAGATTACAGTAGATTCTATTTTCGTGTCAAAAAAAGTAAAAAAAAATCATAAATACTTAAATTCACGAGGTAATGTAAATAACGATTATATCATACAATTTGACCTCTTTAATCTCTAAATTATTTCACAGTTTTCGTTTTATGTAAACTATCATGTTATGTAAACTCATAGAAAACAGAATTGATTGAAATAATGATTGATTCTTAACATGTTCATAATCACTGAATTTGCATCAGGTAGATACAATCAATCTCAATAAACTTTTTTAATATATAATAATAAAATTTTAATATTTGTACAAGTAAAATCAAATAAAGTGTCATCTGTATAAATAAACACTATTAATGGCAAGACAAAAAATATATATATACATATATGTATATTATACGTATATGTACATTGTTTTACAAAATATTTTTAATTCGTGTACTTCTTCAGTGTTTTAACATTCGAGGTTTTTTCACCTTCACGATTTCACACGCATACAAATATGCACTATAAATACATTTAGTCTTTTACGATTGCACACATGGTCTCATAGTATTGCGAGTTTTTTCGCAGCGTTCCAGTACAATTATTGTGTGCAAACGCTATGAATTCTTGGGAACTAATAGAATTATTGTAGAATTTAAGAAAAGAGACATCCTTCCGTGTTTTCAAAACGTTATAAAAATATTCTCTATCAAAATTTACTATATGAACATTATTAATTTTAATAAAATTATGACAACACTGTCATTAATATTTTGAATGCACATTATGGTGAGATCTATTTTATGATAATGCAAAAATAAATGATGTATATTATATTAATCTTCCATAAAATACTAATGTAATATTTTTATGATAAAAATTTAAAAAGTGATATTGTATCGAAATGAATTATGTAATCAAACATAAATACGTTTCTCATTTTCAGGCTATTAATTATCTCCTATATAATGAAAACAACGACAATTAGTAATTTTGCTTTAATTTGTCAAAATTGTACATATTATCGTTATCATTGCAAATATTCACGCTTTAAAAATGATTGCATTTGAAGTAAATGTGTTTACGCAATGTCTACGATATGTGCGTGATTAGGAGTCACTTGAAAAATATTGATAGTGTCATTAAAATCATAAAATTATAGGTTTCGAGAACGATGTATTAATCCAACGATAAAGTATTTTGTTGAATAATTGATTCCTTTGTTCAATTTTGTTCTCGTTTAATTATCAAGGAAATGCATTTTCTCATGATTCTACATGTATTTGTATGTACGGGAACATTTCAAAGAAATTGGAAAAAAATGCTTGTAAAGTGCTGTAAAATGAACAGAACCGTACTTCTGTTGCAACCAAATATAAAAACAGAAATTTTTAGAGATTATTAATTATTACTATCGTATTATTCTAATATTGTTTCTTATATTTCTTTAATGTTAGTATTATATAACATAGTATATTGAAAAATGATGCTCGCGACCGTAAGATTTGATGAAATAGATGTGGAACTAGTAGAAACGGCTAGATCACCTTGGCATCGATTATTTAGTCCGTGTTATTTCGTAAACATCTGCTTATACAATTGAGAATAGATGTATTTATAATAGAAGAAGTTACAGCATAGAACCGAAATAAAATAAAATAAATCTTTTCATGAATATTCATATTTATATTTATACAAGATCTTGTTCAATTTAAATTACTGCAATCGATTTATTTTACACTTTTTAAAGCAAAACTTTTTAATGACACATTGAGTTTGATTCATTGATTTTTTTACCAGCAAGAACCATTTAAAATACTACGAAATAATCATCGTGAAAGATTAAAGAAACTCATAGTGATATCCGGTGATACTAGCAAAGAAAGTCTTGGTATATCTGACTCGGATAAAAAACGTCTCATCAATGAAGTATCTGTGGTTTTTCACATGGCTGCAAATGTTAGGTTTGATCTACCTTTAAAAACCGCTGTAAATTGGAATACAAAAGGAACTATAAATATCTTGGCATTTGCAAAACAGGTATGAAATATATTTTCTAACAAAGTAATTTTATAGTACATTACCAAAATATTTCTACCTTACTTCTATTATGCTTACTTTTTTACAACTTCCTTTTCTTTAGATTTCATAGCGTTCATGCAATATTAATCTGAATTATATAATCTAGATGCCGCATATCGAATCATTTATACACGTCTCGACAGCGTACTGTCAGTGTGGAGAAAAAATTTTGGAAGAACGTGCTTATCCTACTCTTCTTTCACCTGAAAATATTATAACTACAACTGATACGATGACTGATAGTGTTCTAGATGCAATGACTTCTAAAATATTGGGTGACCAGCCAAACACTTACGCCTTTAGTAAGGCACTCTGCGAGGACCTTGTTGCTCGATGTGGCCTACCTGCAGGCGTTGCACGCCCCTCGATAGGTATTATAACATACGTACACGATTAGGATAAGTTAAGTAATGATTTATCTTCAAAAGAAGTGTTTGAAGGAATAATTTTAAATGAATCACATTAATTTCGAATAACGTTTCTCTCAATTTGAGAAATTCTTGAGAAATACCGAATATTACGCATTTCATTTTAGTTACAGCGTCTTGGAAAGAACCCGTGCCTGGCTGGATTGAGAACTTGAACGGAGCAACAGGATTGATAATCGGAGCAGGAAAGGGTGTGATTCGTTCCATGCTGTGCAACTCAGATTATTTGAGCGATTTAATCCCTTGTGATTTGGCCATTAATGCTATAATAGCCTTAGCTTGGAGAGTTGGACTGGAAAAATCCGCGCAACCTATATTTATGAATGTAACGGAAAGTGGAGAAAATCCAATAAGTTGGGGTACTGCTTTGGAAAGTGGGAAAAGACACGTTATGTCAAATCCATTTTCAGGTAAGCCAAAAATGACATAGCACGTACAATATATGAATAAATTAAGGAAGTACAATATATACTTTAGAAAACTTTGTTAACTTTATGTTAATAACTTTTTAATGATGTTTTTATTCGAATCGAATTGCAACTAAATTGCATAATTGCCAGCATTTCCAGATGTATCTAATGAGTACGCGCTGTAATAATGATAACCCTTGCGTTCTTGACATTCATATAATAAATAGTGATTTCCGTAATAGACGTAATTTTATGTTGGGTCTACAATTTCTTCCGCAGAAACTATTATATTACATCTTGTGCAATGTTATATCATAGCACACCTTTGTGTAGCTTTTGTTATTCAATATTAATCGTTATCTCTAAATATGAGTGAAAACACGGATAATTTTCTAGATAACAATTTATCGGATAATTTAATTTTAAAAAATATTTATTATGTCGTTATTTTGGTTAAAAATGATCAAACAAATTTATTGTTTAAAGATTGATTTATTGAGTATACGTACAATATGTATATTTACAATTTTTAATTTTAATTTTTATTAATTCGATTAACTCGATTTGCTTAATTAAATTTACAGGTTTAATGTGGTATCCCGGAGGCCGATTGACAGCTTCCAAAATCTTACATTGGTTCGCTGTGATATTCTTTCATTTACTTCCAGCGTATTTCTTAGATACGATATTCATTTTAACTGGAAATAAACCCTTTTTAATAAAAGTACAAAATAGAGTGGCGAGTGGTTTAGAAATGTTGCAATACTATACAACTAAAGAATGGGTATTTCGGTAAATATTTGTTGCAGATTAGTATCGTATAACAAACCAAACCTTGAAGTACATCCTTTCATATTTGAATTATTTCAGAAATGATACGATGAAAGATCTACAGCATCGACTTTGCCTTTCCGATAAAGAAACATTCTTTATGGATACTAAGGCTATCTGTTGGGATGAGTACCTATTACACTACATTCTTGGTTGTAGAAAGTATTGTTTGAAAGAAGATCCTTCAACTTTGCCCCGATCGAGGCAAGTTTTAAAATATCTACACATTGCTGACTGTTGCGTTAAATTACTTTCTGCAATGTTCATTATTTGGTGCATTTACTCATGGATAATTCCCATTCGAGCAACGGCAACAATGTTAATTGGGGCTAAAGAAACTAATACAGACTAATTTCTTGCTTTAATTAAAGTGCTATGTAAATTAATATTCTACTTAGGGATTAGTTATATATCATACTTAACACAAGTATTAACTAAGTACATATATCACTTCCTGGATAATAAAATGTTCCAAACGAAACGATTAAATGCTAATGGAGAGATTCGTTCAATACCAAATGAAATGTTTTTTATATTTTGATGATTAACAATACAACAATATTGAAATTTAGCGGACGCTATCCGCTACATTTTTACGTAGTGTGTTCTGTAAATATTCTATTTAGTTTTAATGTAATATTAAGGAATATTATAAAAAGGGGGAAATAAGTAAATGTATTAATTATGAGCTAACAATCAGAGAATAAGAATAAAAGTTTGATCTCGAGCTAATCTTAGCACTCGCTGAAACTTTTCCTTACCTAAGTTACTTATACTTTTTATCTACTATGATCTCTGCAATAATAAATAATATAGCTGTATATAATAAATTACATGCCGAAATGTAATAATTCGTTGCTGAATAAATGAATTCACATGATATATTATATATTTTTATTCGTTACCTCTTTTACTCGCTATATATTTAAACTGCACAATCGAGATATTTATACATTGTACTTGCATTATTAGAGTCATAAAATATATTAATTAATTTAAAATGTGTATATATATATTACACACGTATTGCAGCTCTGAACAAAGAAAAATTATACATCATTGTAATAATAATATTTGTTTTATTGTTCTAAAAATAAGGAAAGAAATAATATATATCTTTAAAAATATTATCATCTTTTCCTGATTTTTTTTTAAATTCGAAAAAAGAGATGTTATGTCATATGGTAATATAATCATAATCTTTATATTGGGATGTATCGCGCTATGTACATTTCTTAATAGATCCTTTCATAAACGTAAAAACGTTAAAGCGACTTTGCGATACACTGCTGCGTATTACGACGCAGAGATCTTACAATATGTCGAAATTTTACTTTCCGTCATACGCTCGACATGCACGAATACACATTACGGAATATATGTACGATAATACCGAATACACGCCACCTTTCGTTCCTTCATATGTATTTACATACATACTTATCCAGTTAACAGGTAGAATCGAGGTGAGCAAAGTCGCTGACCGACACGAGCCAACGAAAGTGAAATTGCATCATTGAATAGAGGTCGAATTACTGGTAAAATACAGCCGTTGGTTCTTTCGTTTCGCGTCTGTGAAGAGTTTAATTTCAATGCAACTTTCTCTATTTGGAATTAATTTGAAAAATAAATACAAATTTACGTTTGACAGCTATTACCAATATTGTGTTCTTTTGATCATTTTGAGATTATTCGATACAATTACAGCTTTACCTTGTCTTATATATGATTTGTTTCCTAATTACGTTCTTTATCGTCATCGTTATAATATTTTCTGTACCATAAGTTCTTCGACTTATACCATGAATTCTGAATCGTTTAACCCATTGACATACAATGATATTTGGGAGACATTATCTGTTTCATATATCAGTTTCGACGTTGGAGTCTCCGAAATGTGAAGCATTCTTCGGGGAACAGTAGCATATTTGCGATCCGCATATTAATTATATTTTATTTAAAATCGCTTCTTCAAAACGCTTCCCTCTTCCTTTACGATTACAGTAACGTAGTAATAAAATAACGACAACGACGAGTATTCCATTCTGTTTGTATGCTAAGGGGTCAACATCACTTGTTTATAAATAAAAAAACTGTAGCTTATTAGGAAAATATTAAAAATGTCGATATCATTCTTTCAAGATTCTAAAATCTCTCTTGGGAATACTCGACTGTTGCACATAATATTTCGTCATGAAATAAATATTTGCTAATTTGATCATAACGGATTTTTAAAAGATGGCATACAGTTACTTTTACGATCACAATTACACTACGCGATAAATATTCAAGAGAGTTATTCATTATGCAAATACTTTCATCACGTATTACCAATTCCTTTAAACTGTACTTTGATTCCAGTGAAATATGTTGCATCACAATTCCGATTCTAATTAATAGAAGAACCATAAGCTGTTGCGAATCACTTTTTTCCTTCGGCAATAAATTATATAAATTTGTGCGAACGTTAAATTACAAAATCAAGAATGAGATAGACGAATTTTTATCAAAGAGATCGATGTAATTTTTATTTTTATCTTCATATAAGTAGGATAGACTGTGGAGGTCATGTACCTCCATAGCTATTATTCTTTGCTATTTTACTTTCGTCGCTTCATTTCCTGCATGAATATGACACGTTATAGAGAATAAGTCGTGATACACGATTTCTTCATGCCACCACACGTATTATTGCAGATAAAATATTCTATTTAATAACAGTTTTTCTTCATTTTTCAGAAGAGAAAACGTCTCTCAATAATTCTCCAAGTTTTTCCAAATATGATTAAAAAATTGTACTATTATAATATAAATTTGATAATAATTCTAGAAAAAGGACTAAATTTAAAATAATGCAAACTGTTTATTTAATTATCATAAATAAAATATTTATATGTAATATCAAGGCATTATACGGGTCGGTATCCTCCGGGTCGCCAGGTACCTTATGTTCACATAAAGACAGGGGCACTGTTCTCTCTGTAGTAGAATTCCCCCAATAACACAAAACGTACATGTACCCTTAAGTAATTGTTTCGTTTCTTAATTTATCAATTTACTTGCACAGTAAAGGTTTTCGACAAAATAAAAAATAAATATGGACAAATGCGAAGTTACTTTATGGCCCCCCCTAATATTTTACGATAGAAGAGGAATCCTGAAGCAGGGTCGAGTGATGAACATTCGAAGAGCAACGACTGAGACTTTAGAATAACATAGAATCTGTCAGAGGATTAATAAGTATCGAGTGCAAGTAGAAGGGATCCCAAGAATATATACAACGTTAGATACGGACTTAGAGATTGGTCAGTGGATGATTGCAACTCATACGAAACATTCGACCAGCGTTACGCTTTCTCGTCAGTGCACGACGGGGATAGAATCCGATCGAACGCGCGCGAACGATACCGACGTCAGTTGCTCTCAGTACCGCAATTATCTTCGTCACCGTCGTCGATTTTCTTCTTTCTTGAGACTCGCGAATTTCGTTCGCGGCTCTCGTAGTATCGCACACGTTTCTACGGAGTACGGAACGGTAACACGGACGCACGGAAGATACAGTTCTTTCATCAACGTAAGTGATAAGAAATTTTCGGTGGCTTTAACGTACATCATTCGTGATACCACGCGAGGCTGCACGCGAGGAAGATCTATTACGGTATCTCTTCTAGTATTACGTGAATGAACGGACAAATAAATGAATAAATGGATGAATGAACAACTAATCTGTATATTACATAAATGAGAGACGTATGAGAGGCCCTAACCTGGGGTCAATTATTGATTAAAATTGTATCATTATCTTCCTGTAATTCGAGTGGTTTTGAGTCATTAATTTTCTCTGGTCACGGAATATCTTTCTTTTAACTTCGATTTGTTCATCGAATCATGAAAATGTGAAATTTTGAAATGCCCTTCATTTTTATTTTTCTTGAATAACTTCCTAACGTGACTTTTAACGTTCGTATGTATGAAATAAACAACGTTTATTTGTATTTTTATGTATATTCATAAATTGTCTACTTTTAAGAATAAAAAAGCAATTTTCGCAATATCGCGCATTATTTTCGCATATTAAATCGCGCCATTTTTATCTGCATGTTTTTATAAAGGTATACTATAGAAAGAATACAGAACAATTTAGTTTAGTCCAAGCGGCAAAAGAGCGAAAAACTTAGTAAATCTTCTAAGTATTGATAAATGCAAAGTATTGCTAAAAACTTCATAATTTTTTTTACTAACTGCAATGTTATGCGTAATGACATTAATCTTTGGACGGAAGGTTTATGTGGATTTCCTGTAATTAATGCCAAGAAAACTAGTTCTGAGAATACTATGCAGTGAATAACAAGTAAAATATCAGTAGAGATGTCAGTGGTAAATGTCTCCTTCGTCGATCTGATATTTTCATAAAGTATTATACTTTTTCTCTTAACAGAACCAGTCTACATGAACAAAAGTAATTATTAAAATAATAAGAGATAATAAAAGTAATAAATATACAATCTTTTTACATGTAATCTATAAAAACTGTTTCACTTGCATAAAGCATTACATACGTGGTAAACACCTTATTATATAATAATCTAGTTTTTTCCAGATTCAATGTTACATATTGTATTTTATCATTGTGACAATTTCGATGACATATTTTCAATAATATAAATTTCAATTTTAACTAGTCATTCATAATCTCGAAGTTTATCAATTCATTTCTTGTTTTTATCGAAAAATCTTATTAGACAATGTCAATTACTTTTATGATTCCATTTTTACGTAACAGTTACGTTACGTTACGTTCCAGTTTTACGTTTAACTGATAACTATCGAATTTCTTGGAGATCAAAATACGAACGACATGATTAAATATAATAAAAAAAAGCATCACATGTGCCCTCGTCATCTATATAAATTAGAAGTTCCAGTCTATTCCGATGGGATGACTATTATCGTGATTTAATACTTTAAGGTGGTATGTCATAATCAGGAAGTATCTAGAAAAATGTGAAGTAAGAATGATTTTTTACAGAGTAACTAACGTGAAAGTTTCTATGTCTGTATAAATAATGGATGAAGATTAACTTATGATCGACATGTTCTAACGTACAAGTGCATGCTACAGTTCAACCAAGAAAGTGGTCATATGTAGTCTTGATGCAATGTCACTTAATATGAACTAATCGGTTTTGAATTTATCTTTCGTATAAGAACGACGTTTTAACATTTTTAGAGAAAATATTCAATAAGCGATGATCCTTATTTCATAAATAATTACGTAATTTCAAGATAAATATGAATAACCATATTTTTAGGAAATGAGCATCCTGTATGGAAATACAAAATATATTCATATATGCATATTTGCAGTAAAATAATTCAAAATGTTGCGATACGTATTGCAACCTGGTCATTAAACGTTCTTTCGTTTATATTATTATAGTTTCGAAATTAAATAATAATCATTTCATGAGAATTAATTTCCTTTGATTAATAATTTATAAGAAATATCACAATGTACAATAAATTGTTCTTTTGAAATGTATCTGATTTTACAATCGACTTTCATTATACGAGAATGTTCGGAAAAAAATGTTAACACGATTAACATATCGAGTGCACGCGTATACTTCGATTTACAACTGTTTTCTTTTCTCAGAACTTCGGTCAAGTCCAGGAGTATTCGAAGAACCATGGCAGAAAGGAACGTGGAGCATGTCCCGGACAGGGTAGCGGAAACTTTTAAAGGGCAGCATATCCTGGTAACAGGTGGCACGGGCTTCATGGGAAAAGTAATAATCGAAAAATTTCTACGTTGCTTGCCTGATATCGCACAGATATACATGATCATAAGATCAAAAAAGGGCAAGGATCCTAAACAACGGCTGGATGAAATGCTCCAATCGCCGGTAAGATCTTACGTTTTAAATTTCTAATTAAAAGATTGAATTCTTGTATTTAAGGAATTTACAATTTAGAATAAAACGTAAAGAAATGATCGATTACTTCTATCATTTTGTTCTTGTCCATACGTTGAAAACGCAATAAAGAAAATGAATCAGCGTTTAGAATCTCTTCGAATATACAATATTACACATCGAATATACATTTGTTACGTTACGAGGAAGTACGTAGCAGTTTGTTAACTCTTTCATGACTCGAGATTTCACACTTTCATCTCGCAACCATCGTTAATATCGTGACTCACACATTGTAATAACGATTTCCAAAGACTTCAATAATCCTAGATAAAAATAAGCTATGTGCATTTTTTTATGCGTTAATCGAGCGTATCGTTAGGTAGTGAAAGTGTACTGTCGATGAACTAACTACGTCGTCGACGACAATTACACTGACAACGGTGTGACAACCATTATCTGGACAAAAATAGCATTACTACATGGAAATAGGAGAAAGCGCGAATAAACTGTCAAGACGAAACGGCGTGCGTACAGAGAAGTACCAAATAAAAATGAGATAAAAGGCGAATCCAATTCTTCTGTAAAGATGAAAAGAATTCACTCGTTCGCTTGTCTACGCTTTCAGATTTTATTGTTTGTAAATGCTATGGATTTTCAAATAGTAATTTTAAATGTGACTGTACAAAACTAATAATACAAATACTTTCAATAAAGTGACATATTCTATGATCTGTGAATAAACTGTCGGGATGAAACGATGGAGAAGTACGAAAACCAAAATTGAACGAAAAGTAAATCAAGTTCTTCCTCGTGAGAGAATTATTTTCGCGATCGTTTATCTTCGCTTATAGATTTTATTGTTTGCGAATGCCATAGCTTCTTACATAGTAATTTTGAATATGTCAATACAAAACGACAGATATTAATATTTTGTAATAACGCCTGTATGTCGAAACAACGTTATTAAACAATGAGTGCACGACAACAAGAATAGTGAAAGTTGTACCCCAATTTTAAATGACGCGATGGGGAGCACAGTCAAGGCCGTCAAACCAATATTCATGTTACAAAATGAAAAAGTTGGTCCAATGAGGCCGGAAATTGTAAATGGGATTTTTAACATAAGAAGCGAACGTGCCGACAAAGGAATTATTCAAACCTTTTTTCCGAATAGTCCAAAATTGTCGCTCGTCCTTTGACGGCTCCACGCGTTCCTCCGTAACAAATCATATCATCGGATACATTGGTGAAAGCTTACTTATTATTTTCAACCTATTGCGATGCATTACGTGATTACAAATGAAGTCAAGGCCTCGTTCAAGTCACTACAAGGGAAATTGTCGTCATTATTGTTATTATTCCAGCAAACTCAGTGAAAGTACGTATTCCTTCCCGTATTACGAGTTATGTCACATCAGCCCGATGGTAAAAGAAGAAACAGAGGAGAACGAGTTTTTTTTTATGTGTAATCATACTTACACTTTTACAAGATTCTAGAATTTTTCACAAATTATGAAACTTTGTGATCGTACATAGTGCTTCAGCTTGAATTAAAAATAAGAAAATAAATTTTATTGATCGTTGACTGCTAGATAATGCAATCTCGATTCTCCTATTTAATGTACAATTGTAACATTTTTCATGTATCCTTGCCGAAACGATATTAACTTTATCTATAATTTGCAGTTATTTGATAAAGTCAAGGAACAAAGAGGATTGGAAGCAATTAAAAAAACAATAACAGTTATCAATGGCGATGTATTCTTGCCTGGACTAGGAATTTCGGTGGATGATAAAAAATTACTATGCGAAAAGATCAATATCGTTTATCACGCAGCGGCTACCGTTAGGTAAAGAATCGTATGAATTTTGTTGTAATAAATTTCTTCGCTTAACATAACAATGACACGATCAAACTTATCTATCGAAGGTTCGACGAACTATTAAAAAGAGCGGTGCTTCTAAACACCCGTGGCACGAGAGAAATGTTGGAATTGGCCAAGGAAATGAAACGTTTAATATTGTTTGCACACATCAGCACAGCATACTGTCATCTCGAAGAAAAAGTAAATACACGTTAATACTTTTCAATTTAAGAGATTGTATTTTTCTCAGCGTCTCCAAATATCTTTTAATGAAATCAAACAATGTCTTTGATCTTAGTATCTTCTTTTTTAAGGTGCTAAAGGAGAAAGCTTACCCTCCACCAGCAGATCCTCATAAAATTATAAAATACGTCGAATGGTTGGACGATGACGTCGTTGAAAGTATGACAACCAAAATTTTAGGACACTTTCCTAATACGTACGCTTTTACAAAATCTCTATCCGAAAGTCTCGTCGTAGAATCTATGTCGCATATTCCCGCTATTATTCTAAGGTACTATCAATGCATCATCCTCTATTCCTTATTAAAGGATACAGTACTTTTGACATTTAAATCGTCTTAAAAATATTATTTTATACTATAGACCAAGTATAGTAATCCCGATCCTGAAGGAACCCCTTCCAGGATGGACAGACAATATCAACGGTCCAACTGGGCTTCTCATAGCTGCCGGAAAAGGTGTAATTAGAACAATGTATTGCAATGAAAGCAGTTACGCAGATTATCTTCCCGTTGATATCGCAGTAAATGCTATTCTTGCATGTTCATGGAATTTTATATATTACAAAGATTATGAGAAACGAGTGTACAACCTTACGAGCAGTAGCGAGTACAAGGTTAATCATTTAACACAGCTTTCGTCGTCGAAAAAAGAATCAAATTATTTATACTTAAGATTTAAATCTGGTCGTAGATTTCGTGGGCGGAAATAATAGATCGCGGACGTAAACTATTAAAAAAAGTACCTTTAAACGGAGTTTTATGGTATCCCGGTGGTAGTATGAAAAAGTCACGTCTATATCATAATATCTGCATCTTACTTTTTCATATGATACCAGCTTATTTCATAGATACGATTTTATTTTTCACGGGTTATAAACCGATGTAAGTGAAATAAAATAATTAAATTAATAGTAAATAAATGCACAACGTTTATAAAATAAACATTAACTATGTCTTTCTACGTATACTCAGCATGTGTCGTGTACATCGTCGTATAACGAAAGGTTTCGAAGTATTCGAGTACTATGCTAATAACCAATGGGATTTTGAAAATACGTATGTACATGACATAAGAAACAAATTAAATTCCACGGAAATTATTAATTATCAACTGGATGGGAACGACTTAGATATAGATGCGTATTTCGAGAGTTGTATACGAGCTGCAAGAATTTATATTTTAAATGAACTACCTGAGACACTACCAGCTGCTCGCAGACATTTAAGAATGCAAGTATATTTCTAAGAATATATGTATGATATTTATAGAAAGAATAATTCGTATAAATTTTTTTTTTTT
>JAITYT010001421.1:241172-255838 GCA_025433975.1 Liostenogaster flavolineata
TGTCACTTTGAATTATAAATTCTGAATACGTAAATATGATTTAAGGGCTTAGTTACTTCCAATTCAGTACTTGAATAATTCCTGACAATATCTTAATTATATTAATAAGTGTAATAACAATTTATTAAGTATATAAAATGATGTTACGTCTGAATTATTTGTATTCTGTGTTACAGTTTTTATCGAAATATCGTTTACGATAACGGTGGAGACATTAGTATAAAATTTATGAAAATTTTATTATATTTCTAAGAATATTAATCATAATTACAAATTTGCAAATGACAATGTATAAAAAATTTGTTAAATATTACGATATCAAAATCTATACAGTATGTTCTATAAAACTCTGTAAAAAAAAGTAAGCTTAGTTTATTATAAGTACAACTGAAATATGTAAGTTGTTCAAATGTTAGGTACATCGTGGGGCTTATTAAGCAAAGAGATCGGATATACTGGCTGGGATACAAGACTGAGCGCCTCGCTTCTAATAAAGTATTGGCAAGAAATAAAAACAGAAAACATATATTTAGAAGTAATGTGAACTATACTGTTAATGTTCTTGGGTATTGTAACACCAAATGTCCAATCAGTTATTGTGTCATAATGTAGTAATAATGTACAGAGCTTGTTGCATTACAATAATATTGTATAATATACATATCTACCATAGAAGATGGTCGATAAGTAATTAGTGATATTATTTTATTTTATATATATATTACGCGTAAAATTATCATCATAATATAATAAAGTTTATATTTTTTGGTATCAATAGACACAATTAATTTTTACAACATGGTGCACTCGTAACTTGTTGAAATATTTAGCAATTTTAAAGCTGTTTGATGATTATCCGCAATATCAATGTAAAAGTGATATGGTTATTAAACATGCTAATATTAAAAAATTTATGCAGAGATTAAATTTTATAATAAAATTAATTATATAATATTTTAAAATTACATTACATAAATAGGATTTATTGCAAAAATTTTTACAATGGCGCTTCTATTACTATAAAAATACTGCAGTCACATAGAATATACATATATATAATATATTATGCATAAATTATATGCTATTAATCTATTTTATTTTGTAAAAATAACAAATTATATCCGATATTTTAATTGTCTTTTATGCGTATTGTTACTATTTACATACATATTTTGCATTTAAGATTTATTACTTCAGAATTTTAAATATTTTATACCTTTACCATAACGGTATATATTCGGGTACCCAAGTACGTCCAAGAAGGAAAGATATTTTTGCTGTCATTGTTGTAATATCAAATTCCATATCTTCTATCAATGAAGTTTCACGAATGTAAAGTATTTGTAATCGATCGGCACATAATGTGACGAATTCCACAAGACTAGTGCAGCTAAAAAAGAAATATATATATATAAGTAAAGAAGGCGTTGCATTATTAACGTATGTACTAAATTATTTATTTTGTACTAATTTCTGAACAAACAAATTTCTAAGCAAATACCTAATTTCACAATCGCCTAAACCAACAGCGCTAAGGCGAGAACATCCCCGCGCTGCATCAATTAATATACGATCGACTAACGTGGATCCATAAACCGCGATCACTAATTCTACAAGATGCGGGCAATGTTGACCTATTCGTGATATCATTGATTCTGGAGGTGTTTCTCCAAAATATAAATGCGTTATGGGAACGTGCGTCGTAAAAAGCGGATTACGCTCATCCTCTTCCGTCACGTAAGATAATCTGGAACGTATGTAACGAAATATCTTTCATAATTAAAGTCAATGTTTTCAAGAAAATTTTATAATAAATTACATTGTAAGAATTATAGATTTAATACAAATTTTCATCGTTGCATTTAAAAATGTTACTTTTGAATTCGGTATAAATATAACAATTATATCGATATGATGGATTATTGCACTATTTATAATAAATATTATTACTAAATCTTTCACATCAAATGAAAGTATTTCAAAAGAAATAATTAAAAATCTTAATCGAAAAAAATATATTTCGACTAAATGTTATCAAAAGATACTGTTTCATACTTACAAAACGAGATTGATATTTGGAAAACGACTCGCAAAAACAGACCATGATTTATCACTGACGCGTGGAAGAGGTCTCATTTCCGAATGCACTTCTATTCGTAGAGTTTCCAAGTTAACTTTCTGATCGGAGCTTAAACTTGTTAGCAATTCATCGCTCAATAAGCTGTAGGATAAAGATAATTCTCGAAGGCAATGACAATAGTTTACCAGCGTTAGAATACCTGAAATATCATTTATTTTTGTAAATACGTTATCGTGAAATAATAATCGAAAAGTAATCTTTTAAAATAAAATTATATTATCAAAATTCTAAATATGTTAATGATGTCTTTCCGCACGTTAAGAAATTTGAAAATATCGTAAAGATTTGTATTTATATTGGGCTGAGGAAAAAGTAATTTCATACTTCGCGAGGATAAATGTCGCAGGAAGTAGTTCGTACAATCTTAAAATTCATCATCTTTATACGAGATTACTTTCTACTCAATCCAGTAAGAAGCATAATTTATACACAATGTATTTCGTTTGAACAGGGGTGATATGCCTTTTTTATTGTTATACAATATATCTACGTACATATGAACAAAATCTTTAACTCTGAAAATCTGTACAAGAAAATAAAAAATATACATTGACTGTTATACATAATTAACATGTAGTATATCCTAACGCACTTCAAAGCATCCTTCGAGCGTTTCCCAATAATCATTTATTCGATTCCAACCGATCTATTATTATTGTTATTATTATTATTTTACCTTCTGGTAATAAACGAGGAGATCCCTTGATTCGCAAAAGTTGCAGCGTCGAAGATGACACGTTTTCTTCGTTATTGCAATTATCCTTCCTCTGTTGAGTCGATTTTTCGTTGGACAAGCTGACCACCGATTTGAAGCGCTCGTTATCGACATCGAGAAACGCCGACTTCGTCACGCTCACTAAAGCTAACATCTACGACCAAACGTTTAAACTAAACACGAGTACATGCGTTTTAGACCAAAAGGTCGTAGACATTTTCTACGCGTTTACCTTTGACTAGCGTTAGTCTCGGGAAGAGAACTGGTATGTTTTCTTGATCGATTTCAAGTTGCACTCTCCGTTTTCAGGAATACGCGCGGCAGATGAGAGTCGCGAATCTGAAGAATCAGGACGCTTGATCAGCCGTAGTTAGTTCAAGACGATGGTGTGCGCGAAGAAAAAGCGAAAGGACTATTGGAAAGGAGCTTGGATAATTGTGCAAGCCAACATTGATCGTATTGGGGTATCGGCTAGCTCGCATGAAGATAGAGGACTAGACCATGCACGTGAGGACATGCATCAATGCGCCTTATACTCTTGATCGGCAAACAGCTATGCTCGTGTGTACGTAAAAGTGGTAAAAGGACTGTGGTCATGGACTCGATCGGAGACTACCGTAAGATATGCGGTAGGTCATCCACGTGTTCCCTTACAAGCGCTCACGTGTACCACCGTCAGTAAAAATAATTAGCGATTAAACGAAGCAAAACTGAAGTAAACGATAACTCGTTACATTGTATTCGCTCGTAACACGAGGATGTTTTTATGAAAGCGATAATTATAATACATTTATGAGATATAATAAACAGGAAAAATGAACAAGTTACGGTAATCATCGCTAATAACTCGTTCAGTTTATGGTTTACTGACAGAAACAATTATAAAATAGAATTTTCAGTTATTAGATATCTCACATTCAGTTGTATGTTTGATAGTTGATGTCAAACTATTGTCTTCGTATTAATAAATAAAAAAATAAATGCGGTTGTAAATCACCATGGTAAAAAGATATTTAACGTTTTTATTAGAAAAAAATATTTTTCTACGATATATCGTATTTATGCATAAATCAAAAGAGAATAATCAAAAGTAGACTGATATTACGTTGCAAGACGGTCGATCATTTATGATGTGTCCCTGACACGAATATGCAGTTTGTACGCTATTAAATATGAAAGTCAATACAACATAAATTCTAGCAAGTAGAAACGATAAATTCGTGTATCATTTGCGCGTGTCGATATTCACGAAAATTACATACAGAAATAATACTAAGATTTTATTTCACATCATGCGTGTTATTCATGACTGTCGCGCATGCAAATCGACTTCGTCATCGATAATAAAAAAAGTATTTAATGAACGACTATAATAATTAAGACGTCATTCATAGAATAATTCACAAAGCAGTTGAACTCTACGGAGAAAAATACAGTGAACAAAGGCAAATGTAGATTAGCATAATAAGCGATGCATAATCTTAGAAATGGAATTTATAATTACTTGTTATCCAGGATGAGCTTGAATTTTACAATTCCGCAGATTACCGGATTGCGAGTAACCACCGATGAATACCTTCAAGAAACGCAGAAAAGTAATAATTATATTTATGTTATGCGAAATTTTGCCGATTTAATTATCGAATTGTTCATTAGTAGATTAATCAAATGATATCGAACAATAAAGATTTTCGTATAAACTACAATTGATATATGTATACATCGATTGCTATAACTATTACTGAATCAATCTAACACGAATGTTTATGGTTGTTATTAATTAGCGCAAGTTTTCGTACTTCGAATTGCAGGATGTACGTGAAGAAAGCGTCTGTCATAAATGGAGGCCATTTACCATTGACGCGTTTCTTTTCCAGCATAGTTCGAAATCCTTATCGTGTCTAAACCTAAAAAGAATACATTTAAATATTTTGTATATTTTTCTTTCGAAAGCTAGAATAAAGGACAAATTGTCCGATCGTAAGTTCATTTCTAAACGGATCGATACTTTTATGCATCTTGTAACGTCTCGAGTGTGAACAGTAAATATCCACATCTGGGCACAAATCGAAAATTATTATTAAGTTTATTATCGTTTAAACGATACTGGCGATGCGAATGTAACTACATATATGACTTCAATAATGACTTTCGAAAATACGCCAACGCGTTTTAAAATGTTCACGACTTCCACAGGAAATCGACCGATAGACTTTTAGTAATGAGTATCATCGTTTTAGAAAATATTCGAATACTTCGTGCCAGTGTACGTTTTGTAAAATCGAATGTAATTCAACGTCAAGCTATGCGTGTAAGAATACATTCTATACTTTTGGAAAACGTTCGAATATTTCGTGCCAGTATGTTTGATAGACTCGAATGCAATCCAACGTCAAGCAATGCGGGCACGAATACGTTGCTATATATATTTCGAGTCGATTGCGGCAACGATGCACAGGACACGTGCCTTGCTCTCACGTGCCGCACCGTCTGGTCGCGTGTTGCGACAAATGTGTGTTTCTACGCATGCATCGTGGAAACTCTCTTACAGACCCGTAGCGTAATACGCTTATTGCACAATAAAGTGCCGCATCGTACATTCTTCGATTTTCCGTCTGCGATTTTTTAAGATACGGTGAAAATGGCAAGCAAGCACTCATCTTACGATCGAATGTTTTCGTCATTAATTTTCGTAGATAAAAAAGTTAATGTGAAAAATAAATAAAAGATTTAAAGAATTTAATAAAACGTAACAAAATTCTCTAAACGTATCGCCATCGCATGGATTTGTTATTATTATTATATATATATATATATAATGCAATGAACGTAATTTTCCAATCGCTGTTGTAATTACATAATCGCTTGGTTCAACGCGTCGCTTGAATTCAATTTTTTTTCCTTTATTTTTAGTCCACCATTTTGCAGTGTGTCCGATGAAGCGCTATAAAAGTAATTCCGAGATACTTTCTTCCATTCGTTCATCTTGAAGATATAGTTGAAAATTATCAAATGCAATTCTTCTAAGATATCACGCGTTTTTTTAAACTCAACTTGTAAAATGCGTACGTATTTAAAAATTAGCAGGTCGATGTGCTTATCGTTCATATAAAAATAATTTGTATCGCGTCTAACGGAAAATAAAAATCGTTTAAAATGTAAATTTCGAGATATCATCCATTCATGCAACTTACGGATATAAATGTAAAATATCAAAAACTTCATTAAAACGTCATTCAAACGCAATTCATCTAAGATATCTTCAAAACTACGTGATCGTTTAAAATTCGTATATATAGCCGGCAAAGTGCCATATTTAAAATCGCAACGTATGATTAAATACAGTACAAACGAATAATAAGGATTAAAATACTGATGCTAAACGATAGATTTTAGAACCTTATATAATTCATTTTACTTACCAAATAAAAAACTGTGCTGAATAAACGTATCTTAGTTTATGAAAATTGACAAGTAAATTATTACCGCACCGATTCTATCGTATAATCTTATATCGTATCCATTTATTAAATACGTATAACGGATTATTCTATCGACTGGAAAAATTTGCGTCTGTCATTTCCGTGTCGTTCGAACACTCGCGTCACTTCGAATGAGTAACTGTCAATTATATTACCACCGATACGCATTTTTCACAATGCGCGCATGCTCAATTGGTAACACAGGAAACGTCTTTTTACCATTACCATAGATAATTGTTGACGATAAATTCTACACACTTTCTTTATTTTCAAGTATAGCCTTGATCGAAATTTTTCTCGCAACGTTCGATTTCCTACAAAAAAGACTTACTCCCTTATCAATCGTACATAAAATTAAATAATCATTTAACCTTATCTTTTTAAATTCTCAACTCCGAGAACATACAGCACGAGCGTTTAACACTTAAACGTGGAATTTATGTATTATATCGTTGATTTAGGTTCTTCGTAACAATTTCTTCAAAAATATTGCAACCTTAAAAATAGATATGTTATTTATCATATATTACAATTTCTAAAGAAAATGAAGATCGTCATGATTGATACAATGGAGATGATATTAATCGTTGTATTTTTTACATAATTGTCTTGTACGAGAATAATATTTTTAGATTGATATCTCATAATATTTATCATGAGAGTATGCCATTGACTAATCATAGGATAGACCATTATAAGATTTAACTCTTGTCATACTGTGTTAACAGCTACTAACAGTATATTCATTTATACCTGCAACGTGTCTTAGTTTTTCAAATGTGCAATTTATTTATTAATAAAGTTTTCAGTTTTCAATTTGCATTTTTTAAACGGTTTTAGTAGCAAAAGCACCTCTATCTTTTGCGAGAAAATTATTTAATTAAAATTCGAAGAGAAATGAATGCGTGAACCGTGGTGCGTCTATCTCACTGTCGTACACAATTTCTAACCTTTTTATAGTACGGAGAAAAAGCATTCTTTGTGAAGAAGACATTTACGGAGTTTGACTAAAAGCGATAATGGATATATTTCTAAGTTGGAAGTGTCTCTTTTTATTAATTATAATAAATATTGGTGAGTATTCCTTTTAAGTTAATGAGCTCGTAACATTTTAATTAAATATTATCTTTAAACTCCTTGTGATTCACAGTCAATGCAGAGAGAATTAAGGATATGATTTATATGTCCCTTGATGGTGCAGCTGCATGTTTTCGGAGGCATAATGGCACGCATCAGTTTGGGTGCTCCTGTAAGATGCAGTAATATATTTTTTTATTGCAAAATATACAATATTTTTCAATCGAGGATAGTGGAATAATATTAAATGAAATATTATTAATATTAAATGATTTTATTAAATAATTTCAATTATTTATTAATGCGTTACAGCTGGTAGATCGGGAAGTGTAGGGGTAGTTTACCTAATAGAGGATAAAGATGATTTAAAATGGCTGGAAGCACATACCGATAGTGGTCCTTATACCGTTGTTATGTCGTTCGCCACATTTACCAGAGAGACACTTTTACGATTACGAGATACCAATAATATAAATGGTATCTTGTTGGCAAGGAATATTAGTCACGAGTATCCTTCTCATTATTCAGCGGAGGATACGTGTCCAAATCGACCCTTTAGCTCTTGCAATGACGCGATGCCTTGGAATCCTTACGGATCGGGATTGTTATTAGAAGATTGGCCATTTCCAATGTTTTATATGGAGGTAAGGTATTTTTTAACATTTTTCATTAGGTTGCTTAACATGTTTAGAATCCGTACGCAGCAAACAGAAAGGAAATTAATTATAATTACAGAATCAAACATTATTGGAAGCGATAAAGTCTTGCTATTGGACTCACAATGCGCATAATCTTGAAAAACAAGATGAGAAATCATTATGTGCGATAGAAATGAATGCATTTATGTTTGCAACACTTAATTCTGAGCTGTGCATAAGGCGCACTGAAATTTCCCTAAATCTTAATCCAACGGAGTTTTGCGATCCACTTGGAGACAGAAATATACATTGGCCATTAATGCCCTTAAATGCCGATTCTAATTCTGTTATTATGGTAATGGCTCGATTAGATGCATCTTCGTTATTCTACGATGTGTCACCTGGAGCAGGAAGTACCGTAGCTGGACTGGTTACTTTGCTTGCTACGGCGCATTATCTACATTCTTTAAAAATATCAGACGAGAGTAAATATATACACATGCACATATATACATATATATAATTATATATTCAAACTGTCAAATACTATTATTGTATGTAATACTATATGTTTTTTAACATATTACGTTAAGACGTAATCTAATAATAGAAACACTAATTTCTCTGCTCTTATATTTTCAGAAACTAATGTAGTTTTTTCACTCTTCAATGGTGAATCCTTCGATTACATTGGATCTAGTCGTTTAGTATATGATTTGAAAGAGGGTAATTTTAATGCATTGGGAGGAGTTAACTTAAAACTCACTGACATTAAGTACCTTATTGAGATTAGTCAGCTTGGCAAAGGAAATTTGTTTTTACATACTACGAAAGGAAAAAATAAGATAGTCGAGGGGTTGCAAAAAGCCTTACATGCAAAAATAATGGATACTATTCCACCAACGTCTGTACAAAGTTTTTTAAAAAAACAGCCAGATCTTCCTGCAGTTGTTATAAGTAATTACGGCGATAACTTTACCAATAACTATTACAATAGTATCTTGGATGATGCTGATAGCATCCACTTTAATAGGTATTGTTTACCTGATAAAATAATTTGAAACGTTTTGTTTCTAAAATTACATTATATTAATTATATTATTATTGCAGAAGTAATGTGAATAGTCTTGCATCGAGTTTGGCAATAGTAGCTGTTCGTCTTACTGAAATTCTTTATTTAAATATAACAAGAAATAATTTAACGTCGAGTTCCAAAAATGTATCTGAGATCGAAAATCTTATCTCACAAATGTTATCTTGTTATTTAATAAGTGCAAAATGTGATTTATTTCGTGCAGCATCAGCTCCTGGAACAAAGTTGATCGATCACGCTTTATCGTTATATGTTGGTGTGCATAAAGTGTCAAATATTATTACGAAATTAACCGGTCAACTTCTTGCCTTCCTAACTAGCGACGAACTCGAGATGAATGAATCGACGTGTCACGAAAATCATCTTGTATGGATGGGAGGATATAATTATACTGGTTTATGCATAAATTCAACAGTAAATTATAGTATAGCTCTTAGTCCAGCATTTTCTATTGATGGTATTTTATCGTTTTATTTATAACCGTGCATAACGTAATTTACGTTAAATATAAAAAAGTATAATTAAATGCACTTTTTTTTTCTAGGATATGATATGAAGTCAGGTTTATTTTCTACATGGACGGAATCCATATGGCAAATATTAAGCATCAGAATGTTTCTCAAACCTTCGGCAGCAATAGAACGTTTTAGTATGATTCTTGGTAGTCTAGTAACTGTGATTTCGTTTATCGTAGTATGGTTTATTAATTCACGAGCTGATATACTATTTGATTCGAGGTAAACACAAAATGCAGCGAATTAAATATTTTTTCGCATAACGATGTAAGCGAGATGACGCTAGACAATATTTGTAGGAGAGCAGTCGATTGCTAGGGGTACGCTGCGGACCACATATCAATGACCAGATTGGATCCTCAAGATGACAGGGATGTTCCAGTAACTAGCCTTTAAATATATATGTGTGGTACGCCCTCGGACAATTTTTATGCATTAGTATTAATACGATATTTATGACTGCGACATATTATTTATCTTACTCAGATATTGTAAAGTGATGTTTCGACATGTGTGTATAAATATTCAGTGAAAATGTATGTATGATTTAGTATGAAATATTTTAAATAATATTAATTTCTTAATACAGAAATACTAATTTTAGATGTACAGAAGCAGGAGGTTGAGTATACAGCCTTGCTTCAAATTGTAATTATAAGAAAACAATGCGTAAAAGCTTCTGATCAAAGTACACATTCTTAAAAAAAAATATATTTTTATGAGGAATTTCCAAAACAGATTGCCAACAGGTTGTAATAAAATTAATTCAACAACAAAGAAATGAAAGTAATATATACACGTATTATACAGATCTTTCAAATGAATAGTGTATATGTTCTATCGACAATTCTATTAGCAATAATAATCGATTGTTGTCATTCTGAATTATATTACATTTTGTATATACGAAAATTTATTCATTTAAGTCAAGAATATTAAAAAATATTGAATATGAAAATACAGATGTATCGAGATTTATCTATGCACGGGTAATATCATTTGTAATGAAATTGAATAGAGATTTTTATTATTAATTGTTTAGTTAAAGTTATATTAATAATAATAACAATAATAATAGTTTTCTTAATTTACTGCAAACATTATGCATTACCTTTACATGATTAACATATTGTTATTAATAAATAAATAAATAAAATGTATTTAATTTGTTTAGCTCAGCTTTGTTATTCTTAAAGAAATTAGATCTAATTATATATCTTTATATTTCAACAATGTAAAAGGCAGCCATTCGTATAACATTACATTGCTGTAATATAAAAATGAAAATAATAATAATACGTATAATATTTTAATTAAGATTTATAATTAATTATTAATTTTTAATTCATTCTGTTATAAAAGTAATAAATTGGAATACACGAAATAAATGTTATCTAAAGTAATTTACAAGATAATTAAACTTTATATGTAAGGATAATTCTGAAAGTATATTCTTTTATTCTTTAATTTTGCTAAACTTATAATTTTTTATGTACAAATTAAGAAAGTATTATCGTATTTTCAATCATACATACCATTGTATGCGTTAGATGTATTACATTAAGATGACCAACTTTTTTCCAATGAAAAGGAGGACATAGATAAATTAAATTTGTTTAATTATTTCTTCAGTACACCAATATTTTCCTTTTATATATTCTGCTTTGAGATAAATAAATCTAATAAAATAACAAATTAGATTAAGCGCATTTTATTTTTATTATAACCGATCCTACAAATAAATCGGAGTATAGATGTATTTCATCCCCCACCATAAAAACAATGTTTCCATATTGTAACATGCAGAAATAAATCAAAATTCAATTTAGAAATACTTGTTTTAAAAATCATTCACGTTAGCTGCTGTAGTTAAAAAGTTACGTTTGGTAATTATAATTTAAAAATTACATTAGCACACACACGCGCGCGCGAGCACGCACACGCACACGTACACGCACACGCACAGCGATATATAATATATATTTTTAGTTCCTTACAAAACTTTTTGAAGGGAAAATCTTTTGATTCTGAAGAGCAAGACAGTCAGGTTGTTGAAAATTTCTTTCAATCCAAACTAACCACATTTTACAAGGAAAGATTCAATGAATTCAGGAAGATTGGAGAAGGTCATACATAACAGTGGCAAATACATAATAAATTAATATGATTTTGTTATTTAATGAAAGCAAAATAAATGTCTAATAAAAAAACGGAAGTTAATTATGACTCGACCTAATATGTTCCATATTGTACTCCACTTTGATCATATTAAAATATGTAGCAAAAATTTATATATTTATTTTATAAAACAATATATAATGATAATAGTATTTTATTTGTATGATAAAGATAAAAAATTTTTATTGCAAGCGTGATGGCGTTTATTATCAATAAACAACATATTTAACAGGGCTTTGATGTACACGAGAGAGAAGTATTGATTTTGTTTACTTATGTTTGTTTTAGTATGCATGTAAGTATATAATACGTTTAATTTATGCCTTAAAATTTGACCTAAGGTAGAAATGAACCAAGTCTCTTACAACTTCAGATTTTAAGAAAAAATAAAGTCATCTTTTACTAACATTTATTTGTTATAAAATTCATTATATAAAACTGCTTTGTTGTTACGTTGTTCAGTATTTTTAATATAATGAGACTTTTATCAATGGATCATGACAAGCTTCTTTATATTTTTATAAAGTTATCACAGAATATATCATTGTACTAATATTTGCAAAATGAAACTAATTTTCTAAGCTTTTAATCAACAATACGTTACTGTTTTGAACCAAACAACAAAACGTTACACACGCGCACATACATAATACCAATTATAACAGTAGTAATAAAAACGAAATATCTCAAACGTAAACATTGAGAAACTCTGATATAATCGTAAGTAACATGTAATTCTAAAAAGAATAAATACTATGCGTTTTCTAACAATTTTTGGTCCATTCCTACCTTATTTAATGTAAATAATAGGATTAGGTAGAACTCAAGTATTACATGATAATCAATGTGCAACAACACATGAGATCTACCCTTATCCATATGTACATGGATAAAATCGTAGCTCTTGTTAAGATGCTTCAATATATGCACATATATAGAAAGGACGAAAATTTTTATACTGAATGAACATATGCGAAGTGCATAAAAAATGTTTTTATCCACGTACATACGAATCAAGTTTAGTCGTTTCACTTAACGCATGTTCCGACACACGTTCAACCTCTTCGGTAAATGTTTCCACTTTTTTTAAGTATTTCAGAGTTTTTAGTATACAAGTATGAAGTAGGGGGCTGGGCACCGCCCACCGAGTTATCACAGTCGTCTGGTGCCGCAGCACATACGTATACGTGGTTCAGCCTTACAACCTACCTCCTTATCTAATGTCACCTTAAGTCGAATTATTTAAAAACAGTATAGTTCCGTAACAGGTGGTTGGTGATACGTATTATAATGATGACCTTTAGTCATTACTTTGACGAAAGCGCATATTATTGCTGTCATTCAGAAACAATAGTCTAACTAGTAGCATTTATATATCCATGATACGAAGGATTTACGTTAAGCATCAACGTACTAAAAGAAGTTTAATTTTAAATAAAAGTAATATGATATTTATGAAATGTACATGGTGGATGTCCCTCTAGTTAAACCACAATTCACCAACATACCACTTTTTGAAATATTTTATTCTATTTTATAACACTATGATAACTTGCTTTGCTACCACATATATGGAGCTATACTGTCAGCTGTCTTTAACTGATAATGGCATTTTACTGAATTTTATCGTACATTATGTTAATGTATGTCATTTTCATATTTGAATTAACTAAGTCGTTATAAAATAATTTATACCTGGTTTACTTCAGTTGATTCGCAAATGTACAATATCATAATTTAAAAATTACTAATGGAAGTATTCTGTACACCCACTGCTTACACTCAAAACCGATTCAAAGTAATGGCATTTATTTCACTATAAAGTTTTATAGGTATTAAATGCAAAATTAACGGGAATATCCGATAAAAATATTAATGTGAACTGTATTATTAAAAAGTTTAAGAAAGTTTAATTTATATTTTCACGATATGACACAAATAAAATCTTTTGTGCGATGAATCATTAAATGCGAGTGCCAAGAAATAGAAACTTCTTAATTTATTACAATATATTAGGTTGTTCGAAAAGTATTTTCAGTTGACGCTCGGACATTTAACTTTTTTGTGTAACCTCCTAGTTTTGTCAAATGGTCAGCGACGGTTGTTTATTATTATTAATAATATAAATAACTACTACCAGTATATAGTAAATATTATTAATGAAAATTGAAAGTACTTTTCGGACGAGCCAATACACTAGGAAGAACCATACGCAGAAAATTATAAATGACAAAATTCAAAGCGTAATAAAATGATCTCGTATGTTCAATAAAGAAATTTTGTAAGGCAAGGAGTATATTACTCGCACTCCAAATTCAATTATCAGTAATCATACTGAATGAATTATTAAATTACTTTATACTCTACGTCCTATCATCTTAAATATTTACTGTAAAACGTAATGATCATCTGCAGACAGCAAATATACAAATACTTATATTCTAAAAATGGCATGTATGTGTCGTCACTCATTATACATTTCAGTTACAAGAAACGTAATTTTTTTTTCTTTTTCTTTTGGATATTGTTAGTAATTTTCATTCAATTTTGACTTTTACCAGTAGTTCTGTATTCCTATGTACAGCAGTACCACCTCATAAATTGTGGTGTATGCATAGAGACGACACTTAGAGTTTAAAAATATAATCATCATGTATTTAAAGTAATATTATATTATCATTGTTGTTATCGTTAGCCATATTCATTATTGTTGTTGTTATTATTATAATTATTATTATTATCGTTATTATTTTAATTATTATTATAGTTATTATTTTAATTATTATTATTATAGTTATTATTATTATTATTATTATTATTATTATTAT
>JAITYT010001421.1:275601-295663 GCA_025433975.1 Liostenogaster flavolineata
CGTATATTCGTTCTTTCCTATCTTCTTCTTCGACCACCACGTGTGTTTAACAACGACTACGATCTTCTAGCGCGTGAACGCGCGATCAAGCACTAACGTCCTACGAATTACTCTCACGTCAACGCGAGCGCGTCTGTTTACAACCGTTCATGCCAATGATAAATTGAAGCGATCGGACATTTTTCAACGCCACCCGTCTACTACCCCGTCTACTCTCCACCATGTCTCGGCTTTTGTGACGTCACCGATTCAATACTTTTCGCTACGGGTCTCTCTCACCCGGCCAAGCGGTTGCCGAGCATTGCCGATAGGTGGCGACACGCGTACGCGCCCCCTCGTTCGCGCGTTTTCGCCTCTCTTCGGCCGTCTCCGCTGAAAGCCGGGAAATACGAACGCATTGTCGGTTCATTCGAAGAATCGCGTTGGATCGGCGAAGTTGAGTCCCACGAAGTTGGCCGAAATTTACGATTTAAATTCCATCGAAAATTGGTATTATGTAAGGCTTTCTTCGAGATCGATGACTAACCGTCCGAAGTTAAGCTGACAGATTCAATATGGCGGATAACAATACGAATCCAAAGCCTCTGTCAGTTACATGTTTGAAATTAGGTAACATCGTGGGTTATTAAAGGTGGATTTTTATTGTTTCGTATTTAGATGTGTCGAATGTTTCTGTATTCGTTCTTGTAGGATCCTAGATGAAAGGGCAGACGCATTTGAAAAGATACGGTTGGTTTCTTCTAGTAATTGAAAAGTAAGCGAGCCTTTCGAAAGGTCATAGAAGAAACCAAGAGGACAAAATATAAAGCATATCAAGAGTTCGTCCTTGGTCTAGGTAAAAACAACACGATAGCGAACGTTTTAGAATATCGGGGTAAAATATAAACACGCGGCGATCCTGTGAACAAGATTTAAAGGAAATATATGTTATGAATTGAACGTAACATCTTTCATCCGTTTAACATCCATCGAACTTTTTCCTATATTCTTCAATTCTTTTATTTCTAGGCGTCATTTTATGACTTGGTCCCACCGTGCGCCATTATGAAAGATCTTGCAATTGCCGATGAAAGAGAAGGAAAAACGAGGAACGGCACGTGACACGATTTTTCGTACACGCGTATGTAAGCGGATAAATTTTCTCGGATGAGAGGATACTGTGTAAATCCTGAATTAATTGACGTATCGATGTTCTTTTTTATTAGTTGGAAGGGATTTAAAATATAAGTGGAAATATCATTTTCCTTTGTATCTTTGTGACGCAGTTCTTACAGTAAGAACGACTTATTAATATTCTTTCTGTCTCTCCTCGTTTAATATTTCCTTTGTTGTTAGATACATTATTTACATTTCCTTTTTTTCTTTTTTTAGAAAGAATATAAACATAATCGTAATTAATATTTTAAAAATTGATGATTTACACGTGTTTAAGTATGTAAGTTAATTTTATACTAAATTTAACTTCGCATCGTAATTTTACGCGTAATTTCTTTATCTCGATCTATCGTTTCTTGTAATTCTTGTGACTCGAAATCGATATATGTCCCAATTATAAATTGCTTATTATTGGCTATCCTTTTCTTATTGTTAGTTTTCTTTTTCTGTAAAACTGAAATTACACAAATAATGGCGTGAGAATGATAACCTTTTGAATTAGTTATCGACTTATATGGAATAAAAATAAATAATAAAATTAAAGAAAAATAACTTTGAAAAGGAATAAAAATATATAATAAGACAAGAATCAAGAACTTATACAATTTTGCATTAAACATACAGCAAGAATATGCTTTTTCGATTACAAGTGTTTTCGTTATCACGTACAAGTTATCACGTAGTGTGATAGTATGCAAAATTTAATTGCATAACAACATTAGCGTGATTGTTTTCTTTTTCCATTATTCACAACATTCGAACGTTATCGAATGAATAATTTTCAATACTAATTATTTCAAACTTAAATACGATTCTTCGCATTATCACGTTGAAATATTTCTTTCGAATGTTTCTCAAATAAAAAGTTTTATCATGGACTGTAATAAACTCGTAATAAATCGTACTTTCGTGGAAGTCACTTGAATCGAGACGTGTATGTGTTTATACTTAGCATGGTATAATCCCGCTAATAATAATAATAATAATAAAATAATAACTGACTGGACGCAACGTATCCTTCGTTTTACCTGTTAGAACGATGACTAACGTTACCGTATTCGATATCTTATCACGAGTTTCCTTATCGTGAATAGTCGCGCAGATACAAGAAGACCGATTTCAGTTCTCGACGAGGAATCTTACGAATAACGATTCAACAATTTGCAATATGGATTTTCAGAAGACTCTCGCTTTGAGCCTCGTTGTTTTCATCGTAACTTGTGAATCCACCACGACGAATGTTGTACCGGAGAAACCAGCAGACCATGAGAAACCAGTAATAACGGTCAATGCGACCTCAGCAGCCTCACTGCCGAATTTATGCGATGCGTGTGTATGCAAAGGTACGTGATGATATATCGCTTAACGATGATATTTCCACGCGGATCATTCGGCTGTTAAGAATTTTATTACCCCTTTTCAGTAAATTTTTGGTGAAACGTCTCTCGACTGCGACACGCATATTTATTTATTCTTTTTTGTTTGTTTTTTTAAGGAATTATTTAGCAACACGTCGATTTTGTCGATTCGCAAAATTCCCGATTGAGTTTACAAACGAAATCCCCGAAATTCCCATTCCTGAAATTTCAGCGTTCCCCAAATTTACAAACAGCGATGAATTTTTCTCGTGAAAAATAAAAAGTACGCAACGCAATTGTATCATGGCGATTTATTCATAGGAGGGAGAGATTAATCGCGATCCACGATAAGCTTGCATTTTCATTCTTCGTGTTTTGGTATACACTCGACCTTATGTTGACAGAACATTCTGTGAAGTGCATCGATCGAAGATTAGAAACGATATTTGGAAACGTCACGCAATGGCCTAAGATACCCATAGACGAAATATCCTTCGAAGGAAATCTTTTGGTACATCTAACTCCTTTCCCAGCTGTTACAATACGTAAATTAATTTTACGAAAAAATCGAATCAGCAAGATAGATAGACGAGCGTTCAAACAGCTCTTTAATCTAACGGAGTTAGATCTAAGTCATAATCAACTTACGTCGGAGTTATTGAAGCCTGAAGTTTTCGAGGTAATGCGAATAAAATGAAAAATAGCTATTTGTTAATAACGAATTTTTTAGCAACGCTCTATGAATTCGAAGAAAAATGTCGGCTATGAAACGTTACGTATCAAGTATTTACCAAATTAATCGATGTGTAATCTGACTTACTGATAAATTTACCGATCAGTGTGGCAACTTATCTTAAGCATGCTCGATTTTATCATTTCAAACAATCGTACAACTTCATTGAAACAAAACTCAAACTATTGAGATTTTCTATCGTTATGAAAAAATTTACTAAAAAAAGGCTTCTTTCTTGTGTCAAACATTCCATTCGTATCTTTAAAATGAACCAGATTCTATACTCAAAGTTCGATATCATATACGCATGTATTAACGAAACGATTGACTTTTAAACATTTCAGGGTAGATTCTCACCAGAATCCTACGAGCCACTAGCGAAACTAAGGGTTTTAAATTTAGCGAGTAATTTTCTTCACTCTTTGGATCAGGATGTATTCGAACATCTTGGCGATCTGAAAAAGTTGGACCTCTCTGATAATCCGTTTACTATAATCGATGCTCACACTACTCTGGCCATCAGCAGTTTTCCTTATTTAGAAGAGTTGAATCTTAGCTACTGTCAATTGGAAGATCTACCAAAACATTTGTTTCACAAGTCGAGGTAAGTATTAATCGCCTAATCCTATGAAAACGAAGTTCGTCAAAGAAACTTCAAGATTGTCTGTGAAACGCTTCTCTTGTTTGCCTACTCCACGATAAGAAAGAACATTTAATTTTTTAACGGATTGTATACAAGTATTTGAAAATTTTTATAAAATGCTCATCAGGTATTTAAGTAGACTGGACTTAAGCGGCAACAACTTTACGACTCTTCCGACCGCTCTGGAGTACGCCAGAGCACTGGAATACCTCCGCCTAGATGAAAATCCGATAAAAATTGTCGGCCACTTAAACGTATTTCCGCCACTACCGAAGCTAAAGGAATTGAGCCTTTGCTGCACGGCAGATTTAGTTGAAGTTGGACGTGGTGCTTTCTCCGAGTTAACGGCGCTCGAAGTTCTTCGTGTACAGCATTGCCCGCACTTAAAAACGATCGACGAAAATGCACTGGTGAAGCAGGTAGTCCTCTTTCTTCGTTAAAAACCAAGTATCTGTGATTAAACCACCGTCAAGTCCTGTAATCGAAAACGTTCTTTTTTCTGTCGTGTTTGAAACGAATAGCTTATTTATCGAGTACTCGTCGATTCTCTGAAATAATCTTTATTTTTCCGATAATCCTATTTAATATTCTTACGTTCTTTTACAATCGCATATTAAGAATATTGCCATTTTTATTAACGCTGCACCAATCTTATAAGTTTCTTCAAAGATCATACAAACGTCACTTTTAAGTTGTCTCGTTTGACCCTTTACTTATCGTTTTATAACGATTATTACTTATCCAATATATCTGAAAAATAACCGTACGTAATTCGATTTATGGTAATTATTAGAGTTTATGACTCGCTTAAATGTAAATCTATTGAAAAAAGTTTAACAAGTTCCTGAAAGAATTTATATAGAACTCATGATAGCGATAAGCAAAGGTTCGCCAGTACGTTTGATAGCATCGATTAACAACGAAGAAATGAACATTACAAGTCAAAGTACACTGCGTCCTCGTAAGAATAAAATTACGTATATTTATAACAATCGGTATGAATACGATGACGCTCGATAAGTATCATAATTTAAAAAAGGCTAAGATAAAACGAGCAAAGTTCTTATTCGTAATGACGTAGCAGACGTCGGACAACGCGATATGGCCGCCGCTGAAGATTCTGGATTTATCGGATAACGCACTGCGATATTTGCCGTCGGGGCTCGTAGGAAGGTGGGACAAGCTCGAAGAATTGGATCTGATGAACAACGAATGGAGCTGCGATTGCGATAATCAATATCTGGTAAGTTCTGGCAATCACGGTCGCTCGTACGCGATCACGCGCGCGCGCGCGCAAAAGAGAGGGAGAGAGAGTGAGAAAGAGGGAGAGGGAAGGAGGGAGAGAGAGAGAGAGAAATGGGTCGGTCCCAGGCGCTTGATCATCTCGATCTTCCATATCGCAGGCTTCCGTGGTCCTCGATCGAGTGCCAATTTGCAAGGTAACGGGAAGGTTTGCCCCTGATTGCCTCGTTGATAATATCGTTTTCTACGTAGCTATGATTCTTAACTTGGATTCACTATTAATCGAATTACCTTTGCTAAGGTTACGAGTTCTTCGTAAGTGCTACGATGCTCGACACTTGTGTATCTAACGTGTGAGATATTGCTTCGATGTCAACAAAATATGTGCAAGTTCTACTGAAATATATCAAACCGTATAGAGATGCAAGAAGCAAACGCTAATAATATAATTATAATAAATCCTGGCGACAGAACCTGTAAATATGACTCTTTAACAATTTATACGTAAATTCTAAATTATTTATGACTGATCATTAAGCCCTCCTGCAATGTTGATCCGATCTGATTTGAATCCTGATTTAAGACCCTGGACCTTTTCGGGACTATGTTGAACTCCCTAACGAGACGATTTTAACGCGTTACAGATTAGTACGTTGATACCAGAATACGGAAAGAAATTGATGGCTGACGAAGCGGACCGTTTGAAGTGCCACGCACCGCCGGAGCACCTCAATAAAAATTTGTCGTCGTTGAGTGATCGACACTTGCGCTGTTTGGACTATTACAACGCCAGGCCAGAGAAAGACGCCGCGGTGCTCATCGGGATAGTGATCGGTTTGTTATTAGCGATACCGATTGGTCTCGCTATGTTTATATTTTGGCAACGAGGCTTCTTCTTCTGCAACTCTCAAGGCCCGGCCAGCTTCTCTAGGGCATTTTACAAGCGTACAGCTAACGATGATGACATTTAAGGGATATATAATAGTTTAGAGATTGCGCGTTACGTCTAGTCCAGAAAAATCATCTTGTTCATACCATACGTAGAAAGCCTCCATGAATTATTATTAATATTATTGCCATATATCTTCGCTCAGACTTTCCGTCTGGTTAGTTATTATTATTATTATTATTATTATTATTATTATTATTATTATTATTATTGCCATTATATCCGATAAATTATTTGTCATTTAACAAATGAATCGTGAATAACTTTGTTACCGATACCCGTTACATTTCGCGTTCCCGTTAATCATAATTACCTTAATCGTAATTAACGTTTTTACATTTACTTTATTATAGTGAATAAAATTTTGTACAAAATTGTCAAGGTTAATCGTAAACGTATTCAGATTTACATTTAATTCACTTTATAAATGTTGTAATCGTTACCTCACAAATCTTCCATGTAGATTTTTCGATCTCTCGACTTTTTATACTTCAGTAATCGTGAGAATCTACAAGTCATCGTCCATTTGTTCCAGTGATTTTTAACTTTTCTTATTTCAAGTACTTCATAAAAGTATGTATGAAATTGTCGAACCCCTTTGTGTATAGACGGACAAAATAGTATAAAAATGGAAATAACGAAGATGTAACGAGCCACCTTTCTAATGCAGCATATTCCGTGCCGTATTCAGGCAAATATTAGGAGGAGTTGAAAGTAACCTCGTATTTGGGCGTACTAAAATTTTTTTAATACTAATCAGTTGATCCCGCACGCCGAAGTCGCGCAAGATATCGATTAAAAGATCATCGATAATGAGGATGATTACATCATTGACACAAGATAAAAGCATATTATAAAATTATTTGTCTTAATTCGACGAAAAAATACGATAGTACTTTTCGGTCCCTCTAATACTTCCACAAATAATGATCCTCGCTCCATGTGTTCGTTTTTAAGAGATAAGTCTGTCATGACGCTAAATCTCCAAACGTACGTATCATAACGTACTAAAATCGCCCGTGAAGAAACTTAGTCGCCGATGAGATTCCTGATCATCGGCTTGTCCACGAATCATCGTGGTGGCGCTAAAATTAATCCTAAGAAGGAAACGAAAGATGGATCAATGGCTAGACCACTAGGTTAGTTATTAGTTATACGGGTAGGTAGCTAAGTATTCGATGTACGTACGTGGCGTGTTTCTACGCTTGATAAGTCTCGGGGGTTTACTGGTCGATAATCCCGATAAAAGGTTCCGGAAACGGTGGATGAGACGGTCGCGGACGCACGATTGGTCCCTGAAAAGTTGGTTTGGGGTTACGGGCAGAGGACGAGACGCGGAAGGGCATGCGGATTGGAGATTGCCGAGGGAGGTCGACGGGAGACCGACGAGAGACCGGTGAACGGACACGCGTCGGTAACGCAATTACTGCGACGTTAATTTACTCAATAATCGCGGAAGCAACCTTGTCTAAATGCCGGCACGCGCCTTTCCCTCGAGCCAGCAACGTTCGCACAGCCTATTCTCTATCCCAGAAGACACGAGATCGAACATTGGGTGTCGTCTTTCAACTGTACTCTACGACCAAAAATTCTATCAATTGGCGTGTAAATTAACATCATTATTGTTCTTAGGATTTGAGATCGCATTGTCCATCGACACAACGAGATGCATGGTATGAACAAATGCTGTGACGCGATATGTCGTTATATTCGCTATATAGCTATATATCAGTTAGATATCTTTCCTTTTGTTGAAGTTTTTGTTGGAAAGTTGGGCTTCAAGGTTGCTGGTAATTTTTTAAGTTTAGTTGCGTTAACTCGAGATTCGTTGAGCCGTGATAAAATATTGTATACGTTGAAATTACTTCGTTACATTTGTTTCATCGATTATTTAGATCGATTTTTTAAAAGTTGCTCGTTCCAGCATTATGACATGTCAATCTTATATTTATTACGTTCTAGAAAATATACAGCGGTCGTTAATCCTTTGGTATTTTTCGACTCATACCCATGCTATTTCTCTCGATACAAAAGTGTTAATTCTCGAGTAAGTAATCCATTTTTTGTTCCGTCGCTACTTTTTCATATTAATCCTGATTCGAAGGTCACATTATGGCAAGCACGTACGTAAGTACGAATGTCCTGTCGATTTCCAACCTATTCTAAATGCACCATACGTGCAGGTCTGTCTTTTGGTACGTACTGTATATATCACCCGATAAGTAATTTAATCCCGTGCTCCTGTCGTCGGCGTTCACATCCTCCTCTCGTCGAAGATTCGATACGGACGTATCGGCTGGCAAAGAGCCTTCGTACGCTTTGAATATGTACTTCTATCTACGAAATCGAGTAAAAATTCCGACGTCGTCGAAAGCAAGAAATAAAGCGTTTTGATTTTCGAATACGCTCGACAAAAGTGATTTGCGATTATCGGGAAAGAAATATTTCAAGTTATAAAAAGACAGATCGAAATTGTGGAGAATTCGAGGGACAATTGTATTTGTATCGAGAGCATTTTGCATAAAATTGTGGTTAGGCGAATTCAAAGAGCCACGATCTTCTCTTTACGATGTTATTCGTCTTTATCTTTATTTGCTGACTCGTATCACTTAAAATCCCGACGATCGCGTCATTTCTTTCTAAAATGAATCGACTTCTTTGTCAACCTTAATTTCAATATAATGGTGATTTGCACATCTCCGAAATATTTTATTAATTTTAGCTAAGTGACCTAATAAACATAGGAATTTAATAACTATTTATATATTTGCGTACGGTTATTTATAAGAACATAGCGTAATACGAATGGAATCGTCAGCTCGAAAATAATGAAAGTAAAAAAAGAGCGATCCTAGATCGCAAAAATGCCAAAGTTTGGTACCGATCTTCGTTGCACAGTAGCCCCATTTTCGATCTTCCGCCTGTAGACAGAGTCAGGACACTCACAGAACTTTATTTGTTTTTTCAGATATAACAAATATGAGAAACTGAAAGTCGCGAAAATTTCAGCCGACGACCGAATCTCTATCAAATCTTCCTATCCTAATTCCTAACTCCAACGTGTTTTGCGTTTGCGTCTGAATCTACCACTGGCCCTAAACTCGCCCGATACCCAACGGAAACGTTGTATATCCATCGAATACGCTTCGACCAAGAAAAACCCACAAGACCACCGCAGTGCCGACTGTTCCGCTGACCGTTAGATCAGGACGAAACGCGATCTACCTGAAACGAGGCTAACGCGCGATCCAGGACCGCGCGCGGCCAAAAGGGAAAGAAGTTTGTAGATCGATTCGTAGAATTTTTCGCAGGTCGTTAGAGCGATTCAGAAGGCGGTAACGTGATTTGCCGAAGGCGTAAATAAAGAAAGCGGAACGTGGGAGACGCGATCTTTGAAGGATCCTCCGCGACGGTGGAAACGCGTGAGTCAATAACGCGCGTTCCAACGACGAACATATTCGCAGCTTGGCGTCGGGTAAATGGATCGACGAGCTTGATAAGGGAGGCTCCGACGGGGAGGGCGAGGGTGTGGGAGGTGGGCTTACGACGTAACCTACGCGAACGCGTATGCACACAATCATCCAGCAGCGAGAGGCGTTCGAGTCTGGTACGTGGACCTAGCTGATGTGTATACGCGAGAGAATACGTGGGGGGAGGGAGGAGGGATATCTTTGCCTCGCTCTGCACCCTCTCTCGTTATCCGTGCTTCTATCCTCCCGTTGACTCTTTCTCTCCGCCAGCCTCCCACCCTCTGCGTAGGTCTGCTCGCCTCTTCCTTCGAGCGACATCTCTGTCTCTTTCAGCGACGTTACCGGGGTTTATGAATCCGACAACAGCGTGTCCATGGAAACGGTAGGGTAGGTCCCGCCCCGGCCGCACGGCGGAACCAACCCTGACGACGATGAGCGTCGCGACGCCGGCCAATGCGGGCAACAGTCGAGCCACGACTATATCTGCCGAGGTTATCCTTCTTCTTCTTCGTCGATGTCGTTGTCGACGTCGTCGTCGTTGTCGTTGTCGTCGTCGTCGTCATCGTCGGCGGCGGCATCGTCGACGTCGTTTGCCTCGATGGGGACACGAGGAAGTGGTTGGAGGGGTGCAACGATCGCAAGGGGGCTCGCGAATCGCCTTGAATATCGCGCACCGATACTCCGTAAACGACGACAAACGGTGGCTCAGTTACTTCCACGAGGACGGGATCTAGCCTCGTCTAATTGATAACCGCGATTGTTAAGAGTCACGAGAACGCGCCGGTCGCACGATCGACCGAAGATTCTTCCGATCCTGGATAGAATCCGATTCTCTGGATCTTACGGTTTTGTAGTTTGGTCGGGAAGATTCGAAGTGTCGACCGAGTGGTACCGCGAAAACAGGGAAATCGATCGAATGCGGCAGAGTTCGGAGAAGTTCGTTTTGGCCAGTCGTGAAGAAGCGGATCAATTGGAGGATCTTCGATCGGAATTACCAAGGTCCGCGGATGCCTTGGACGAGACGGATCAAGACGGTGTTTGGAAGTGCTTCGACGGTGGCAGGAGCGACGTATCGTCAGAGATTTATCGAAGGGTGATTCTTGGTGTCTCGTGGTAACGGCGCGGATCGGTTAGGAAGTACAGTTCGGAAAGTTGGTGGCCGGCAGTCGAGGATGTGCCTAAGCGGGTAACGCGTTGGTCGCGCGACACCCCGAGAGTTTCAACTCGGTTCGAAACGGTCGAAAATGCAGTCGACCTGCCAACAGCAGCAGCAACAAGCTCATCCCGGTCAGAACGGCACCTCTGCCAGTAGAACGTCCTTCCTGATCGAGGATATACTGAACCGCGGTAGCGTACCACCGCACACCCATCATCACCAGCTGCATCATCATCAGCATTTGGGTTCGACTCACGGCCAGCAACATCAACAGCAATATCAACAGTTCACCAGTTTGTTGCCAGGTTATCCGTCGGCGCCGCCGGCCGCCGCGGCCTTCTTCCTCGGACCGCTCTTCGGTAGCGCCGGCATGGGAGTCGGCGTGGTACCAGGTGTCGGCGAACTCGCAGCCTTGAAGCATTGCAGACGACGAAAGGCGCGAACGGTAACTTGCATCCTGTAACTTGCCACTGATGCGATAGAGAGAAAGTTTTCTTATTGTTCTTCGATTTACAAATGAACCATACGTGTGTATGGTTCCACCATGCCAAATTCCGTGGTTTTTAATCGCGATGGCGACATCGAACGGAGGAGAAGCTTTTAGAATTAAGATTAGTAAAAGTTCGCGTTGAATTCTCCACTACGTTCAAGATATTTTTAAAAGATGGTGAAGATGATCGTATATCTTTTATGTTTGGATATACTACGTAGCGATTCGATGTTGTATGTAATCGATCGACGATTAAGAAACTTTTCGACTTTTTAAGAAAACAACCGTGACTCGTTTCGAAAGTTAATCTTGATTGGTACGGATTTATTTGTAGACTTTATTCTTGAGATCCGTAATACGACGTATGTACGTGATTTTTCATAAAAGGAAATTGCTTTTTGATCGTAATCGTGGACATATCATCGTGATTAACGTGGTTACATGTTGCAGGTATTCAGCGATCAACAATTGGCTGGTTTAGAGGCCAGATTCGAAGTGCAGAGGTACCTTAGCACTCCGGAAAGGGTCGAGCTCGCGGCTGCCTTGCACCTATCCGAGACGCAAGTGAAAACGTGGTTCCAAAATAGGCGGATGAAGCATAAGAAGCAATTGAGAAAGCTAAACACAAGTACGAATAGCAGCAATAATCAGACATCCGGTCAACAGTGCGGAACTCAGGCTATCTCCGTTACGTCTCCGGCCGGTAAGCAACGTAAACTTCAATTTGTTACGCATTTGTTACAGATTTATTGAAAATGGAAATATTTAACGATTACAATAGTAATATAAAATCTACTCAATCAGAATTAACAAAAGTGACGACTTAATTTCAGTAGATATTTACCTATAGTTGTGATTGTACTACTATTATCATTTATTATCATTAATTTCTCTAAATATCATCGATCGCTAATTGAATAATTTTTATTTATTCTCATTTATTTTTATCTAGATAAACATTTTTTAGGAATATCTAATAGACGGCTCACTGTAATTAGCATATTTAAAATCATGAAAATATTGGAGCGAAAGAAAGCAATGATTCGATTCGCCCCACGTTGCAGGATCCGAATAATCCCAAAAACTGTACGCAAAATTAAATTTAGGCACTGAGAGTCAACATATTTAAATTTTCTCTTCATATTTTTCTTTTAAATGTGAAATTATATATTAGGTATATTAAATGGATACTAAAATCGTATCAATATCAATATTGTTCGTCGTTACAATAAAAACTGCCAATTCTAACGATCCACAACGATTGAAAGAATATTGAAATAGGTGAGAAGTAAATGATAATGCAATACGAACGATTGAGATGTAGCGTTCCTTAACGATATATAGAGTATAGACTGAATTTTAATTTGATCCGATTTGCCTCCATCTACTCCGGTTGAATTTGAAATTGAGTTTAAAGAGAATTTCCTCTTTTATGAAACAAATAATTTGATATATCCTGTTTGGATCAGATCACCTAGAATGTTCGACCAGCTGTTAAATATTTATTCAACAAATAATTTTACACTATCGCAATGCGATTCACTTTTTGTCGTTCTCTTAAGTAAATAGAGCGCAGTTTGATTTATTGGATTCAACAGCAGGAATAGAATAGATAAAACCAGATATCACGTTAAAATAAAAAAAACTACGTCTCTACGTCGTTCGTTTTGACTTGTCGGCTACACTACGGTACGAATACGCGGATGGACATAGAAAATGAAAAAGAAAGCCCAAGAGAGTACAGGAGAAATCAAATTCCCGGGACATCGCTGTTTTCGTCGAAATATAATTTTAATTTTGATTTCGCTTCTCGGTAAACCGATTCGTAAACGTAAGTGCAAACGCAAACTTTTTAACGAAAGTCGCCGTCGTTATCGAGACATTGATTACGATCAATTTGAATTAATCGCGTTACCTTTAGAATTCGAGCGTGCGCTAAATATTCCTCGACGATCATAATAATGGACGGTATGACGATATAATGGAACCAAAATTCCACTGACAATAAATTACGCAACTTTGGTTAACTAACCAGGCCGCAAGTGAGGTCGCAGGAACTGGTAATCATTAACTAACGGTAGCTAGATAATGATCGCTTTCTATAGTAGAATTTCCCGCAATCACGTATAACCTAACGACGTTACTACATGGAAATTATATTACACAAGTCGAAAATTCGTCGATGAAACTGCTGAGGATGCAGAAGAGCGCGCGCGCATCCGCCGCGTCCGCGCAACGTAACGCACTGGTTAAACTAATTTCAAATGTCGAATACGATATTGAAATATTTAACGATTATCGAGAACCAGAGAGAGATTCCGTGGTTGGTAATGGTTATCGAGTCCGCATGGTCGTTGTTACACGCCCCTTCGCATCAGTGGGACAAAATGAAGGACGACTTCGTTACGTTTTCTCCGTCATTCCGACGAAATCGTTCAATTTCTCCTCTCAGTCGCAGATATAACGCGATACAAAGGATAAATTCTAGTTCCTTGTAATATATATATATATTAAAAAATTGTTTATTCGCATAATACTAAATGCAGAAAAGAAGCGAGCGATCACGAGGTTTGCAGATTGCAGCTCGAATGCACCGACACCTCGAAACTACGTCGATGATTGGCATCATCAGCTAGAGGATGCTTCCGTGTACCTTACTCGCGACCACTTGTACTTCGAACGAAGATTATCGAGTTCATTAACCGATGATGAAACGCATACTATAATATCGTTTTGGTTCACTTCGCTTTACTTCACTCGACTATAGGAAAATATGTATTCACGAGTATTTGGATAGTTCGAGCCATCTTCCAAAACAAAAACGCGCAGCAAATAATATATCTGTTTAGACGTTTGTATATTGTAATAAATCACGGAAAGATCTTATCTATGCAAAATATAAAATTCTATCATAAAAAGTAAGTAAAAGTCTGAAAGGCAATGATGATTCCGCGATATTGCTTTTCAGGTTACGATAAGATTTCATTTTCGTTCATTTAATTTGTAACTTTTTTCCACGGAATTTTGCATAGCTATTCGACTCGACAAACGCTATCCCGGTTTGAATTAAAAGATTCAGAGTTCTATAAAAAAAGAATTATCTTGATTTTATATTCTTCCTTATCGTTAGACATAATGTAGATCATTTATACGACATGATATCTTCTTTGATATCGAATAATTTTTGTACGAATATTTTTTTGATAATAATTCGGGAGATACTCCACTATCAGGTAAATCAAAGAAGTGTAAATCAATAATTTATTATAGCGAAATTAAAAAAATTAGATACATAAGAACGTTGATTTTGAAGAAGTTACTTGCTGAATTTGTTATTAAAAAGTAAAGTATAGTAGCGTAAGCTTTTAAAATTAGACATCAAGTTTGCCAAGTTTAGACATTCATTTGCGACATTTAAAAGAACGTACTTAAATCAATGGGGGTTTCCTCGATTTAATAGTTTATGAACAAAGTGTTTGATATTCTCCTTCGAATAAAATTCTTTATTGCAGAATATAAAAATAATGAAAATATTTCTTTTACTATTACAGTACAAACGACAGTTGGAAGAGAAAATGAAATAAAATGGTTCAATTATTTTCAAAGTGAAATATGATTTACTCGATTCAATTAATTCTTTGAAGAATGAATTTTCATAAAAGAAAGAGATTCATCTTGCTATTGTATCATACATTGAGAATTATTTTTGTCGATATAGATATGAAATCTACATGTTTTTCTGAAAAGGCAATATTGTTTTAGTTACTAATTTATAATTTAATGTTTCTCTACAAGCATTTCGACACACATATTTTTCGAATCGTGTTAGCCATAACATGAATTTTGAAATTAATGTTTGCCGTGTTTCTGTTCGTGATATTTGCAGGAACCATTTGCCAAAAAATTATTTCTATTGCACAAAAATTGCACAAATATTATTCAAACACAATTGTATTACGTATATTTAAATCGATACTTTTCAATTTAGTATCATGTACTCTTGCATCATAGATACATATTTATGAGAAAAATTAAGCACAGAAAATATCAGAAGATCGGTTAATTGTATAAGATGAAATAAAATTAAGAAAACGAAGGCTCTAAATAGTGGCTATTTTACATTTAAAATTAAAAAGTAAAAGTATCATTATATAAATACAATATATTTGCCTTTGAAACGTATTCTTTATAAATAATTTTTTCTGCTTAATAATAAAGTACGTTCTTTCCTCTGGCTCCGTAGTCGCCAATAATCGAATTGGGTCAGGTGTGTGCTGATACACAATTACGCAACTTCGGACGGTAGCCCTCGGTGGTGAACAATCGCGAGAATGTAGGTCTGGCCGAGCACTTAGTTGATAATTGATTAATTTTCTCGAAGACTGAATCGAGAGGACAAGATAGATAGGTACTTAGTTACGTGGGTATATAGATAGACAGACAGATGGATAGATGGATGAATATATAAATAGATTGGTAAATTGATAGATAGGTGAAAATACAAACGGTGAAATAAAATAGAAAAGAGGGAGGTTCGAAGGACAACGAAACGGCAAGATAGGAAGGAGCGAAGGGAGACGAGCATATCGTCTTGGAGACTCCTTGCAGCATCCAACGAAGTCTCGAGACGACGAGGCGTCTTCTTCGCGCTTTCCACCCCTTAGCTGCCCCCTTAGGTCGCTACCAAGGAGATGTCTTCGTAACTTCGTTAGCCCTTCCCACTGAACGAAGCCATCTTGGCTACCGAGACGAGCAACGCGGACGGAGGTTACGCGTATGCGGTGGCTGACTTTAGAATCGCGCGACCTGAAGTGCATAAAGCGAGTATCCCAAAGCGATGCAGTTACCTCCAATTGCCACGACTAAGAGTCAAATTTGCGTTATTGCTCGTATCACGAGCCATCGTTGATTCAAGTCGTACAATTAAATCTCGATTGCGAGTACGTGCATGAACATACAGTTTACGTAATACAAAGTCACCGTACCGAGAATTCGAGTCGGATCTATAAACGTAACGTGTCGACGTTTCGAATTGTTCCGTTCGGTCTAAAGCTCTGAGAAAGTTATCGTTAAGAAATCGATTATATATATTTCGATAATATTACGTTTAACTAATTTTTGTCGATCGTCTAAGGAACATAACGATAAAGCGTCGTTTTAAAATTCGTGTCGAGACTGATGGAATCTCTTCGTAAGTTACGATCGATTTTGCGTTATTCAATATTCGTTCAATATCGACGATCATTTAATGTAAGAAAATAAGAGCTTGCGTAGACAATGAAAGTTAGTACGTTACGCTATCTCTCGTGCTTTTACCCGAGACGAATATTTACATAGATAATTAAACAATTTAAAGGACGGAGGGTAGAAATTGCCTTTCCGCTACTGTCTTCAAGGAATCAGTACTTCACGGTAATTGCTGTAATCGCTTCGAAGGAAGCGTGCCATTAGCACTGTAAATGTTCGTTATTCCCGATCGAATTCTATTACAGACAAGTGACGAGCAACGATATCAGCCATGCTCTCTCGTGATTTGTATCGGTGTTTCTCCTTTATCGTTAGACATTAAATCGTTAATTACAATAACGTATTTATCAATTTTTCGCTGTATATAGTTCATTGTTTCAAGTTTTTATCGTTAAAAACTTGATTCCTCGATTTTTTAAATCGCGTCCTTAATCGTGCCACATAGCTAGGGACGAAGGACTTCTTAAGAATTCGAAATTTGAAAGGCACGATGGAACAAAGAGAGCGAACCAACTTTTAATCAGCCGAACGATCAGCCATTGCATTTTCTAAAATCTGTAAATGCGTAAAGTCTAGCGATTTTGTTGGATTCTAACGGGACAACAGGTGCTCTATGTTGATACGATTTTGTTGACAGAACGGCCGGTGGACTTTTCGCTGAACGGCGAACGAGAATCACGCGCGAGTAGCGACGCTCCCGTGGACTCGGACGAAGACGAGATCGACGTTTTGGGCGACGAAACACCCTCGCCTTCGAGAACCAACGGCAGCTTGCACCTACCCAAACGTAGCTCGTCGACGCCATCCTTTCATCAGACGATGCATCCGCATCCGGTCACTCTGTCTCATCAACCGCAACATGGCCAACTACAACGGCAACATCGCTGAGGCAATGTAAACGAATTGTCCCTTCTAAACGTCCCTTTGATAGTATTTCCGATTCGAGCCAGCTCAAATTCAAAGTTCGATGTCTGATTTCATCATTGTTGGAAGATTCAAGATTCGGTCGTCGTCGAGTTGAGCGCAGCGGTGAAAACGTTACGAAGAGTACAGTGGCAATTAACCAACCGTACGATATTTGGGACATTCGATTGATCGAACAGAGTGAAGTTAAGTGACTTTCGACGATCCTGTCGAAAGTAACAATTAAAGATTTCCCAAATGTCTTTAATTTCGTTTTCGGTGTGCCACATAGATTTTTCGCTTAAATGACTTGTTCGTAGAGGGCGAGTGATTCCGCGTCTTGTCGATAATCTCATTAATCGCAAGCACGAACTGTCTACGTATAATCTACCTGAAAACGATGAAGTCATAGAGACCGTTGTAGAATAATCATAAACGTGATTATAGGATAATCTACCATTCACAAATGTTAATTGTTTCGCATAGTAAAAATCGATACCTTTTTGGGATCTTAAGATTTTTAGACGAAGTTTGTCGATGTGTTCCAGCCAAGTTGAAGTTTGGTACGTCGTGGACGATTTCCATTGTCACGCAACTGACGAACCGATTCTATTCGTCTTACCGAAATGTAAAGAACGAGGAAAAAAGCCTTTCTTGATTCAACTCGCGACGATGTGAGAGAAGTGTGTAAAATAAGGGTCGTATTCTCGTGCGTACGAAAGGTACGAAAATTTTTAACGAGTAACGCGCGAGTTCGTTGAAGTATCCAAAATATTAAAATGGAAAATTGTGCAATTATAAAGCTAGAACGTGGTAACGACAAGTCGATCTCACTTGACACTTTTTATAGCGAAGTGCAGTAATAAAACTAGTCAGTCTCGTGTCACTTTTTATAGCAAAGTGTAAAGTTAGTCTGTGGTTTTCGTTGGAATTAAAATATTATGCTGTAAAGTGGAGACCTTATTTAATACCTTCGATGTTTACGTTCAGATTTTGCGATTAATAATTGAATCAACCAACACTGCGTAGCAAATTTGAAGTAGAATATCTTTTCTTTCCTATTTATATGAATGTGAACGCGTACATTATATGCAAATTGGTTGCGTGCTGAACGAACGAGAATGTGTGATACTTTCGACAGAAATCGCATGCGATCGATGCAGCAACGTCAAGCTGAAAAATAAATTTCAATAACAAATTAAAAGAGATAAAACTACCAAACTGTTATTAACTTCCTCGAATAATCGACAAAATAATCGTTCATTTCATCTTGATAAACACTTCGTGAACGCGCTCCACGAGGAAAGTAGCGTAAAGTTTCACGCACTTACACGAGTATTAGCGGTCAGGAGGCATTACGATTGACATTTCATGGCGTCGCGGGTCACGAGCGACAGCCGAGCCTCTCGTGCAACATTACCATCCCGCTAATTGGCAGCGTGACATTTTCTGCCTGTCGTTCGGAGAATTTTCCAACCTTAACGAGGCTCATAACCCGTCGAAACGATGTTGGCTTAACTCCGCGTCAAGGCCACATATGTACTCCCAAAGTGCCCGAATCGTTACGCGTCTGTTAACGCGAATTCTCGTTACTAAATCATATATTAAGTACATCGTAATTGTCTAAAGATCGTACAAAGTAATTGCTCGCTTACTTTAAGCAATACGGCAATTTATCTCGCGTCTTGGTTAAGAAACACACGTTCTTGTGTCATTTTCGTCCGGATTACCTCGATGCTGTTACATCGAAGTTTAATCATTTATTTTACGGTGGCTGATACTCGTCGTGTGATAGACAGAACTCAAGGTCACGTACGTATTCCCAAAATATCCAAATCGTTACGCGCTTGTTGGCACGAATTCCCGTTACTAAATCATATATTAATTACATCGTAATGGTGTAAAGACGATCAAAAGTATCTGCTCGCTTCAAAAAATACGGCAATTTTACTCGCGCCTTGGCTAAAAAACACGCCTTCTTAAGTGGTCCGCACGATCTAAGACACTACTAAATGTTCTTTTCGTCCAGATTACTCCGATGCTTTTACATTGAAGTTTGACAATCCATTTTACGATGACTGATGCTCATCCTGCGGTAACGGTACCCGAAGAACAACAGGCCCCAAGCGCTGATCAAGAATGTCTCTGGTCAAAAGGTAAGGCTGCAAACGACAATATTTACTCTTATAGAACTCATTTTCTCCCGGCCCTTAACGACGTTTAACGTATCTATCGACTCTCGATCCTCGGTCGACAATTTACTCCGCTGCAGTTGTCATTGTTGGGCAGCCACTGCTACCTGTTGCAGGGCATTAGGTTCGCATACGTGCACTCCAAGAGAAAAAAAAAGAAAAGGAGAAACACTAAAGCTGGCCGCGTATAGGACATTACCGATTACACGAACGTCGAGGAAGTATAGGCGGAGCCTGCGGGATATGTCGTGCTTCCAGTTGGGGTGAATCCTAATACCCAGATAATGGGAAGTAATTGCGAGGGATCAGAGCGAGTTACTTCGTCGGTTCAAGACCGTATAGGGACGGTCTACGAGGGAGAGAAAAGGAAGATGAGAGGGTGCAGACGACGTTGGCAACCCCGTTTATCCCTTCGTCTCTGGACGTTTTCGCATTGAATGAGTACTCACGGATCGGCGCAGAGAGAAGGAGAGAAAGAGAGAGAGAGAGAGAGAGAGAGAGAGAGAGAGAGAGAGAGAGAGAGA
>JAITYT010001421.1:295704-311166 GCA_025433975.1 Liostenogaster flavolineata
AAGAGAGAAAAAGAGGAACAGTCAAAGATAAAGCGAAAGAGAGAGGAAAAGAAGGAAAAAAAAGACGCTGGTACCCTAATCGCGTTATCAGACGAAATTACGAAGCATGTTTGCGATTATATGCTTGAATAATATCGCTTTCGGAGGTGACCGGCCCCCGAAATATCGTGGATGAAGCTGCGTTAAAAGTGAAATCGAAGTGATTTAAAAAAAGGTCAAAATAAATCCGAAAAATCTTTTATTAAACGAGTATACGCAGCGCGTACGTTTAACGCGTCATATGGAAAAATATCTTTAAGGAAAACAATAAGAAAACGATAAGAAAAAGAGGTAAAAAAATGCCTCTCGTTGAAGAACGTCGAATAAAAATAACGTGGTGCGTAAAACGTTTATCGCGGAAGGAAATAAGTATTTATGACAAGAGGGATAATGTACGAGACTTAAAGAGCTGCGTGAAACTAGTGGATATAACATATATTAACACGGACCATGCAATGGACCACTCGTAATAAACCGGTATAACGGAAGGATATCGCAAGATAAGGCGAGCAGAGCCTGGGTGGGCAAACAAGAAAGATAGAGCAAGGGAAAGCTGGATTGAGATCTAGAAGCGCGTAGACAGGAGAAAGGGAAACAAACGAGTGAAAGAGTGCAAGAGAAGCAGGTATCTCGTAAAGTAATGAGATCACTGGGGCCATTTATGACATTTATTAGATTCCGTTAAGACGTCTATTATTATGGTACGTAAATAAACGGGGTGACGAGGAAGGAGGTATGGAGGAGGGAGGGAGGGGGGGGGGATAGAAAAAGAGAAGGCGAAAGAGCGAGCGAACAGGAGAGAAAGTGAGAGAGTGAAATTGGCGCCCCTCGCAGAGCGACGAGAAGTGGAATGCGGCGAAAATAATGAAATAAAGGACAATGAAGTGGCAGGTACAATAGCCAATACGGTCGAGGATGAGCGAGGCGGCACCAAGGCTGTCGGCAGTTGGCTGGACGGCCGAAGGGTGAAGAGGGATCGGTCGAGGATCGCAGAACGCGGGCGACATAGACGATAGGAAGGCAGGAGGGTGCCAACGGTAGTGTCGAAGGGCGCGCGAGGCAGAGGTGGCGACGCGAACGAAGGACAGAAGGGCGGAAGGGAATAGAAAGCATAACTGGAAAGGAGGGGGGATCGGTGTAGTTGCGTCGAGCAGACTAAATGCAGTGGGCGTGTTCCCATTACTTTCATTATTTTCTGACGGAGGGGTTTGGTAGCGATATACGCGCGACACGGTGCGTGTAATGCAGTCGCCTACAAGCTTAAATCCGCCTGGTGTAGGTGGTGTAGACTCGGTCCACCTTTGGCTTCTCCAGTCCATCGCAACCTCTTTCCACCACCGGCGCCCACGTAGCTGCCTGCTACCGTGCGTATATACAGCGCGTACGTGGGCACGGGGCAAAGCGTTACCGTGTCCACGTCATTGGAAGATTCTCGAAGGGCTGACGACAGCGGCTAGATCTAACAATAAGCCAGGGGTAGGAGAATATTAAACGCGCGTGGACGCCGACGATGCGCGTCGACGCCGTAATCGTATCAAACGAAATTACTACCCGTGGACTGCGAATGGATAAGAACCGGTGAACTCTCCAGCTAGGTCGTGCGATACACGTTGTCCTGCGACACGTCGAATAATAACGCTTGTTGGAACAAGAAGGAACGCTCGTTCGGTGTCGTCGGCATTCTTTCTTTCCGGACGTCTTCCTGTTTTATTGGACGCTAATAACTCGCTTCCAAGGCTGGTTCGCAACAATACGCGTGTATCTCCTTTTTTAAAATCGGATGTAATCGCAATGATTAACTTAACAAGTTCAAAATGCGGTCGAGTATTTTGAACGTTTCTTTCGTAAAATGTGATCTTTCGGCAAAGTTGCCTGACTTCAAACAGAACTTCTTCGATTTCTCTCAACTTTTAAGTCGACTATTGATGATTCTACGTAGAATGAAGCAATGTTTCCACGCAGACGATAGTAATAACCCATGTAATTAAAAAATTAAATAAAATTTAATGATTCGATTTCTTTAAAACATAGACCTAGTCGACTCGATCATAATTACCCACTAAACATCGTTGCAAATTGTATGCGGTTATTGTACTCCCTTTTTTACTCCATTTTTAACACTAACATCGAGCACCATTCTGGGCATTGTCTGCTGAAATCGAACCATTCGTGGTACCGTGGTACTTCATTTCTTCTTTTCTTCCATTTTAAGTAGATACGCTTAATTCGTGATGTTCGATTCGAACCAAGACTGGAGAGGGGCCAGGGGGAGCGGGAGATGAAAACGACGCACAGCAGTATAACGTCACGGGAATCCAAACGTCAAGTTAAAGAGCGGTAAAGAGGCTCAAGCGCATCGTGTTCGATGAGCACCGTCTGGCCGTTAGCCTAACAAGCTGTCAAGACGTCGCCGCGTGTCAATCCGCGGTCCTCGAGCGACCCTCGGGATAAATCCACCTAGATCGCCCAACTTCTCCCTTTCTCAGGAACAGTAGGAAAGATTCGCGATCCATCTACGCGTCGTTTTCCACACATTTTTAGGTAGCCATATTTAAAAAGCAATTTTTTTTTAGATGTAAGAACCTAGAAATACAAACACTTATCGTTGCATTGCTCACAATCGTAATGTGGTAACTCATATTGTATATCCTATACAATATCGTAATTTCCTTTTACAAATGTATGATTACTCAGATGTTCTCGATTTATCCAGAAGTTCATACCTTTATAAGATTATAAAACTTACATATCTGAAACAATTCAAATGTCGACAGATTACTTGATCTTCAACAGTGACATGCGAACAGATTTTCGTACATCTCGTTGTACAACATGTTATCAGATTTTCGATGCGAGTGGAGTTTGTGCTTTCCGCGACGTAAAATTCTACCCATTCGAGTAGAAGAAATTCTTAGATAGGACGAAACCTTGTTTCCTGCTGGAGGCGGATCAAAAGCCTGCTTTACCTCTCCTACTTGCAAGCGAATCGAGATCGACGTCAAGGATGAGGTGGCTATGCCGTAGCATAGACGACGGCATTATTGTCCACGTGCCGTTTAACTTGATCACCCTGGCCAATCTGGCCTCGTGTCAACCTCCGGTTACTACGACGCTTCCGCTAACAAATAACATTGTCGACGACCCTGTGGGGGCGTTCTGATTCGATTTGTACACTGTGAAAGCGGCCCGCTTAAGAGTGGGGGACGTGTAGGGAAAGAAAGAGAGAAAGAGAGGTACGAAAACGAGAGGCAGTGCCACGATGAAGAAAAAGCGACAACGTTTTCGAACTTCCAAACTGAATCCTGAGATGCAAGATCACAAAAGGAAATTGATCTGCTTTTACATTTACAATTCAAAGTTTTTGAATTCCAGAAGAATCTGTACTTACAAATGACAACTTTGCTCTTTAACATATCTCTCTTACCATTCCAACGAATAATATTGATTCCTAAGTTCATAAAGAACAATTATAAAGTGATTACCTTGCTTTACTTTTAGGTATAACATCGAATGACCTGAAAAAAGAATAAAAATTATTAAATAATAAAACGAAGATCGCGCAAGAATCAAACTCTTATCGCCTGACGAACAAAAATTAGGGTACCCTCTTAATCTTCGTAAAAAGAGACATTCACCATCCTTCGAAAGAAGACCGAACTATTTCCCACGACAGTTATCGGATATCCCAAAAGCGATGTATCGAGGTATCTTCGACGAAGATGAAACACGCGCGATTTTCTCGTGGATTAGGCGTCTTGTTAACCGTGTGAAACAATGACAAGGCGAAGAGGGAGCACCACACCGTACCGCAACCCAGCGCAACGCAACGCAACGCAACGGCCGCTTTGCCATGTGCTGAAAGTGCCGCAACGTGCCAGAAAGCCGTGCAAAGTGAGTATAGGAGAACACGGCTGATTAGTTCGGTTATTTAGTTACGGACGAGGAGGAGAGACGCGACGAGTTTACGGTACCCGTTCTGTGCACTAGAGTCACTGAAGATTCCTATCTCCACGACGTGTTTAAAAATAATTACCGCGGTAGATCCGGCGATAGTCACGGAGTCGCCCTCACCTACGTGCTTCCTGGCCTCTGAAGTGGTCCTCGTTTCGCCCGGTATAAAGGCGGCCTCGCCTTCGACCTATACCTCCCCCCACCCCACCAGTCACCACTCGAGCAACCCCCTTTTTCTCTCACTCCTATACGAGGTGACGTCCTCGCGCTGGCTCTCTTCTTCCGGCAGAGCCTGAAGTGGTACTCACCTTTCAACCACTCTATCACGGCGTTTAAAGAAGTAAAGACTGAAGGCTCTTTACATTTTTAAGGGTTTAGAACCCGGGAGACGCCGGGGAGTTTCTTCGCGATGACAATGTAACGCGCCTACTAGGATACTCCCGCCTCCACCCCATTCCACCTCCTACACATCATCAACGGCCGCGACGCTTCGAAATTGTCGGTGATGTGAAGGGGCATCGCGATCACGTGACACCTCGATGGAGAAGATCGACGATGGTCATTCAATTCTCCGTGTCCCTGGCGTAGCCTATATCCCTCTTTCCTAAGTTTTAGAGCGATTGTCCGCCGCTTGGTTGTGAAGATTCTTGAAGAAGACTTCGAATATCGTCCGACGTGAGGAAATTCCCGAGAAAGTGGGAACGTTTCCAGATACGTTCCAGATGCGTAGATGGGCCTTCGTACGCAAGGCGGAAAGAGAAATTTTAAAAATATTAAACATTTCCTTAGAATTGTCAGTTTGTCGCGATTATGCAGTGGATATTTTTATTATTTAACGTTAAGCGCGCGAAATCCTTTCATTTATTGAAATTTAAGAAGGTAATCCATTAAAATGCGAGTCTACGTTAAATTGAATCGTGATTAGCATTTCATTGTTAAATCAATTTTCGTGTAAAATGAGTAAAAGATTTAACATTTTAAAGGATCGGGTATCGGGTCAAAGATAAAACGTCGCTTAAATAATTTCTCCGTATTTATAATATTTATATATTTGTTTACATATAATTTATATATAATAATAATTATGATTATAATTATTATAATTATAATTATAATAATTATAATTATAACGAGGAGAGAAAATTTTAGGCAAAACAGTATTCTCCGGTAACGAAAACATTCGTAAGATAAACTTATGCAGTTGAAGGGAGAAAATTATATCGAGAATGAAGAACAGTGGGCCTTTAATACTCAAAAGCAAGATTACTATTAGCCCTTGAATACTATGGGATTAGTCTTTATGTGGTCTCACAGAACATGTTACTTCTAGGTAGATGTACATATTATAGTTCATTCTTGATTAAAACACTAAATCTAATGCTACTTCATACGACCACGAAAATCTCAAATTATTAAAAATAAACATCTTTTGGATGCCATCGCTATTGCGCATTATGTATTGTGCAGAAATATTCGCAGTTATTTCAGTTTATGTTTTAGGCATTATTTAGATACCACTAACTAGCTAGGCCTTTCTCTATATTATTATATATAGTACCCAGGGAAGCGACTGTTAAATCTCTATATGTTTTATCTTTAACAACATTAAATATCGTTAGTATCGTGTGAACTACTTGTGCATGCATATTCTTTACAAACTTAAAAAAAAAATAAACAAATCGTCTTTAATAAGTGGAGATATATGCAAAAAAGAAAAGAAAAAGAAACCCCTCTTAAAAGCGAACACTCAATTTAATCGTGTAACTTTTAAACCGAGCTTCCTCATTAATCGATGACACTACACTACTAGAAGAAGGAAAATAAAAAGAAGAAAAAGAACGTATGAAGATGAGCAACGAAGACGTACAATTTTTATCGTGCGTAACAACGCCACTTATTAAACGCTTTACAATTTTCCCAAGTATTCCTGCATTCATATTTAAAACTTTACAAGTATTATAAATAGAGTATTCCCCGAGTTAAATGCTTTGATTCATAAGAGTTCGAAATATACATCATTAGCACATTATTTCTAAATTACTTAAACATCGCTACAAGATCGTTTATTCATTTTATAATATTTTTTAACGCTTAAAGTTACATCTTTTTTGGCTGTAAATACAAGAGATACGTGTATGAATCGTAATAGAGAAAAGTGAAATAATCCGATCGAAACTGACCATCCGCGTAGCGAATTTTATTGTACTCGTAATTTAAGGAAGCGTATTAAATTTCATAACTGCCAACCTTCCTGTATACAGAGTGGTCCATTAAAAGGGAAATACTTTTAATCTACGAATGAGACATATTTTGTTATATCCATCACAAAAAATGCCTTTTGGCAATCACAATGATTATATAATGACACAACGGCGTAATAAGAAAAAGTAATTACATTCTATATCGTTCTTACCTTTCTTTAGATCTAAGAACTACCTTCTTCTCACGAATAACATTCGAATGATATCTCTTTTTATCATACTTACGCTTTAAAAGACTTTTCTATACGCATAATTTATATTCACAGAGTTCAAGCAAAACGATAACAGTAGTTGGCATGTAACATCACAGTATTCACGAACTCGTGAAATATAAGATCTAGCATCCTTAAGAGATTAATTTTCTACAATTTTCGCATATTTATACCTTAAGATTTCCACTATATGCGAATTACAAAACAATTTAGTAATTCTTGATCGATCGATCATATTTCTCGTATTTTAATTTTAAATGTAATAACACCAAGATGATCACCAACATTCTATATTCCAAGAACAAACTACTGTTATAACTTTTTTCCTTTTTCTTTTTTAAATATGCCTAAATAAGACTAAAAAGCGTTAAAGTTCAGGGCAAACTGAAATTTAAAATTATTTTTCTCACATAACCTTATTTGATTCGTATATAGTCTGGTCCTTTCATTATACGAATTTTCGCATAAAAGTACGTGGGAAACAATCATTTTTATCACATTTGCGTGTAAATTCTACATCGAATAACGCGGAAAAATAAATCTACGGAGGTATACTCTCAACCTTATACATTCTATATACCGTCGTGATTGCCAAGAAGCCACCATTTTAATATCATTGATTAGTCATTCTCTTTATCTTCGATCTTACTTTTGTATGATCCACTTCTTATAGTACGTACATTTTCAAATCTTATATATTTTAACGAATGGCATTTAAAATTTTTCTAATAAAGTATAATAAAAACGGTATGTTCCATACGTAATTTAATTATAGAACATTTAAATATCTTGTATTACGAACAAAGCACACCGTAAAATAGAAAATATTAAATAACATTTAATTTTTATTCTTTAGTATTTATAATAAAATAACTACTTAAATTTTGTAGCGATAGGCCCTAACTCACGATTATGTTTATACCGTTATCTAGTACAATCTAAATAAAATGTACAAATTACTATCTAAAAGAAAAAAAGAAAAAAAAGCAATCTATTTCGATAGTAATCTTGATTTTAAGTAACATTTTCATTGATATTAATGTATAAATTAACTTAATATATTACGTATGAACTAAATAAAAATCAGCATATACAAAAGATATTTATAATGATTGTGGACCAGTCCACAACGAAAAAGTAAAGTTATTGTTTTTATAAAATACTTAATTTATTACAGTAAATTCGTTTATAAAAGAATGTGGCGATTTTTAAATTTGTTTAGGACTTGTAATAAACAAGACGTTATAAATGTACCAGAGCAACAGAATACAGACATAAAAAAGAAGTACTTCTATTTTTGTTCATACTTCACAATATTAACAGACTTATCCTTTTAATTTCGAATTCTCTATAGCGATAAAAAAAAACACATAATACCAAGAATGTGTAAAAATAAAAATTACAAACAGACGAGATCCGAAACGTAAGTTTTTGAAAAATTGATGAGAAGTTTACTCCGAATCTCTTATTATAATATTAAATAAATTTCATTCAACTTCTGAGACTAACAATTTGTTATATAAAAATATTCAGTTTAATAAATGATAATGATGATGATGATGATGATGATAATGATAATGATAATGATAATAATAATAATTATAATAATAATAATAATAATTGTAATAATAATTATATATAATATTATATTAATAACAAAATGTACAAAATGAAAACTATTTAAATGTAAAGTTTAACCTAATACATTGAAGAGTATTAGCATTCGTATTCGTATAAAGTCGCGTAATTTGAGGGATAACACTTAATAATATACAATTCTTCAGATCTAACTCTGGTACATTTGAGTAAATGTACATTTGATAACAGAACAATGCAATAAATACAAGTGCTTGATGAAATCTTTGGATATAATAATAAAAAGGTTCTTATTACAAATTGTAACAATAAAAAAGCTGAAGTCTTTTATGAATTTGCTTAATATAAATTAAAAATACTTATAAAGATCTTAAAAGATTCAACTATCGATGCAACAAATAAATCGTATTTTCACAATCAAGAAAGCTGAATCGATTTATTCATGCATACTTTCAGCCAGACCTAACGTCGATACGTTACATCGGCGAGCATTTAGCGAACGTCGAACTTATTTTGAGATTAAATTTTAAATGAAAGCAGTGTTGTCAGCCTTTAGTGGAATTACACAAACATTCTGTCATATAATGCAATACACCCATTGTAAGGATCGCAAGAGCTGGAGTTTACAGCAGGCATTAATATTAATGTCAATGAAGAGACGGTCTGGAAGCTCTCTGCTTTAATCTAGCTAGTAGCGCTTGCTCACCGTCATCCTCCGCTTTGGATGTCGTTCCACGAAAACTCTCTGACCTATATTTATCTCTTAGAAACGTCCTTCTTTCCTCTTTGTACTTTTCTATTCTTTCCCTACATTGTGGATCACCCAAATCCAAACCTCCCAAGTTCTTTAGATGAACCTTTTCCGTACCATGCGAAGACAAATTAGATTCCGTACCGACATTTGGCGTAGAACTATGTTGCGAATCTTCCGCAGTCTGTTTTACGGGTAAAGACGATTCTCCTGCCATCTGATTGAATTTCGCTTCGTCCAAAGACCGACTTAAAGCAGCTCTCGTTGCCCGAGCATGACGGGCCCGTAAACACGGTGGCAAATGTTGTGCGATATTTACAGGCGGTTCTTCTGATTTTCCTCTTGCAGAATCTAATTCCTGCCTCATTTTTCGTTCTCGTACTATCTCTCTTCCTATTTCGGAGTCGAAACTCCGTCGATCTCTGGTAATATCCGTTTCGTATCTCCTACGAGGCGGAATTGATAAGTCTCCAACAGCCCCGCCAGATAGTCTTTGTAATGCCAGTTCTTGCAAAATGGCGGCGGTATCTCGTAGAACGATAGAGTCGTCGACTGGCGAGGATGCGCTTGAAAACGTGCAAGACGAATTCAACGACGTAACCTCGGAAGCTCCCTCCGGAGCGTGTGCGATTTCGCAGGGTTCAGCTGCATTCTCGGAAGGAATCATCATCTCGGAATGTTCCTGTGTTCGTGTACCGCGTACGTTATTGCATTTAGAATTATCATCGATATACTTTGTAATATATTTATGTTGTGGACTTTGAATTTGTTTTTTCTGGGATGCATGTTCATATCTTTGGCACATATCCGATGATTGATTTGGACAATGTTGTTTCGCAGTTTCTGTCACAGGAACTTTATTAAGATCCTGATTTTTGTCAGTTTGTTTCAAACATCTATGATGCTCGGTAAGTTGCGAATATTGCGGTTTCTGATGCATTTGCAACGATCGTTGAATATCCTGTTGCGGCAAACTGATATTTCTCGATCCGAATTGAGTATTTTCAAAACTTTGCTTTTCTCGTTGGCATTCTTTCCTTTCGTTCATTTGATTTTTATTTGTGTTGTATACGTGTGTATTATCAAGTTGAACGTAAGAAGTATTATTTTGATGTTGAATTGCACGTTGTTCTTCATTCGATTCGATATCAGTTATGTTCATGGTACAAAGTTGTTGATTACCGTTATCTTGATCATTGATAGGAGGATGTATATTATTTGAAATATCGGTATTGGCATCTATCGTGTTAAAATTTATTTTTGATTTATACGTCGTGGATGGTAACTGCACGTTATTTTGTTCTAATTGCTTATAATCTTTATTATCGGCAATATCGTACGCTATTTCACCGGGTTCTTGTGCTAAAACGGGACTTTCGGTTAAATCACTCGCTCCGATACAAGAAGTATCTGTATCCACCGTAGAACCCATTGTTATGTCCAACGAAGTTCTCGAAATATTTTCCGACATAGACCTTAACTGCGGCGCTTCTGTCGCTATTGCAGGATTCACAGTTCCTTCCAACGGATCCTTAGGACTGCTAGATTCACTAGTTGGCGTTGTTATCGAGCCTGTCGTTCTTTCCACGATAACCCATTCACCAGAATCGTTCGTCGTAGTTGCTATCTGTGGGGTTTCCGAATTGGTAAACATTTTATCAGAACTATCGCATATCACAAATCCAGAATCTGGTAAATCTTCCAACGTTTGCTCACACGACATGGGAGAGTCAAAATCAGTCGTGTTGGACAATGCTAATCCACCCGATTCATTTCCGTGAGTGATAGAAGCTTCGGTTCCTTGATTCTCAGAATCGGCGGATCTGTTACTTGAATTATTCTGTTTTCTTAGATGTAACGGATCTCTGGTATCACTTTGAAACTTATCTTTCTCGATTAGACATAAATCCGATCTATCGGACATATCTTTACATGGTGACGTTATCCTACTGGATTCAACTTCGTTACAAAGAGACGTTAATCTATCGCAAGGTGTCATTTCTTCGTCTGCAACGTCTGACATGGTAGTACTAGACTCTTTCTCACTTTTTTGGATTTTATTATTTTCAGTCATTACTGTATTATTATCGTACAGCTCTTCGCGTCTATCGTACGACCGTATTCTTTCGCACGATTTAGCACTTTTCTGGTCGTTTAAACTTACAGATAATCTGTGACTAGGGTCGGATGTTTTATCGGAAGACACACTAGCTCTATTAATATTTGCACTGGTTTGCTCATCATCAATCTCTAATGGTAAAGTAAAGCTTCGAAAACTTATCCTAGGGCTATTTGCTGGTATAGGCGATGCGGAGTGAGAAGTTCCTTGTAACGCAGCAGGAGACAAAGGAGTGGACGCTTCGGATAGTAACGGTAAATAACCCGGAGTTGGTAATGGCGAAGGAGTTTCCATACTATGAACATCCGCGGATACCATGACCTATAAAAATAATTACAAATCATTGTAAATATTTTGTACCGTATTATCATAGTAATTTCAAATGGAAAAAGTACCTGATCGGGACTTTGACTATCAATGAAACGCAGTTCAACGTCGCAATGCAATCTCTCTTCGAGTCGCGATCGCTTTCTCTTGGAAACTCCAGTAGTAGCGGTACATTGGGTATTTTCATTCCTCAGACGTCGAGGTGATGCCTCTACCGATGCTACACCACCGCCCTCTTCTTCCGACAACATTCTCATTTCTCTCTCTTCCAAATCGAAATTAAGTTGTATCTCGGACAAGTCTAAAGGCGATGTTGTATTCGCTGCATCGGCCAAATGATCAAAGTATGAATCATGCGAAACGGATCGACTGTGACCACAAGGTCTCGCGGGAGGTGGACCTAAAAGAGGACCCAAACTATCTTCTCCGTCTAGGCTATCAGCACTTTTCACAGGCCTTAATCGTCGCAAAGAATTCAAGGAACTTGGCACCGTTTCTGCCTGAGGTGGTGTGCCAACTTGTCTCGTTTTTCCTCTAGCACCCAACCCACCTCGACCAAACAAAGCTCTCCAGTTTAACGATGGCGAACGTTTCGAACCATTCCTTTTCCGCGGCAGTTCTATGACCGTATGGTAATGCAATGGCAAGCCAGCTGGACCTGCACCGACTTCTATGTAGTCGGGTTCACCTCTCAAACTTCTATTCCGTGCTTCTTCCAAGCTGAGTAATCGCGCGGGTGTCGTAATAGCTAAAGATTTAGGCCTGCCAACTGGACCATCCTCGAAAATTAATTCGGCATAGCAAACCAGGAACTCGGTTACGACAGCTTGAACGCCGACACCTTGAAGAGCTGCTACTCCGCCAACTTCGAGCTCTTTGCATCGTAACAAATTTGGTGCCCATACGATGGCAACGTTGCGCGGAGTCATACCAGTTTCTGCACCACGAGCGGCTACTCTTACAAGATGACGCATCAGATATTCCAGCGTTCTATAAAATAATATACGTACGATATATAGTTAATTAATGAAATTTTCCCATCGATGATAATATAATATCATTACCTATAATGAGGAGGTGGTAATTTTCTAACGGTATCTCTCATTCGTCTCAACCTTTCGGCGTCGCTGTTAGCTTGAACTGCACTAACAAAAGTAGAATAAAGTTGGTATGTACACAGCGGGTTTGGGAGTTCTCTAAAGTACATCTTCAATAAAGACGCCACAGAATGAATATCTTGCAGAATACTTTCATCGGAATGCAACGCAGGAACTCGATCCTCGTCGAACGCATTTCGTAATCTCTGTATATTAGATGTAACACCACTTAATCGATAAATCCCATCGACTAAACCATGATTTTCAATGAACTCGGCACAGCACGTCAAAACAGTGGGAACTAGAACGATGTTAACGTTACTAAAGTATTTTTACGCGTAATATTATATTATTACTACGTACCATCTTGACCGGAATTTAACAGATGTTCTCCCAAATCACAACCGAATACGCGCTCCTTCAAAATACCCGACTGTTTCAATCTTCTTCTAGACGGTCTGTTTAATATAAACGATCTGAAGAAAGCAATTAATTTTCCATGTTTTCTAAGCACTGGTTTTACAGGTAATTTTGATCTAACAGTAGTCGATACTGTCAAATGGCGTGGAACTTTATCTCCGATTACTGCAACGCATTCAGCTGGAAAAAAGCCAACTGCAAAGCCATGTTTACCGCGCCACCAGGTGCTCTCCCCCGGTGGTGGCATATCTATAACGGAGATCATATCTCCAACCTGTAAAGAAACGACACAATATTATGAGTAAACGACCGTTCGAACGATTCTTCAAAAATAACAAATTAAAATGACCTGAAACGATATTTCATCCTGTGCTTGCGCAACGTAGAGCCGTACGGCGTAAGCTGCTGCGACAGCGGGTGTATTTATGGGACACGAATCCGATTCCGGGACAAGAATTCTTCTTCCTCTGTTATCAAGTTGCAACCAATTTAATACTGGACCACAATTGAGGCCTTCGTGATTTAATCGCGAGAATCGCTGTAAGTAATCCTTAATTATATCCCAGTGTACTTTCGGCCTGGTATCTGGAAGCTTCGGTAAGGAAGAGAACTTCCTATCGAATATGCAGCGATGCAATTGCTTGTCGAACATAACAAAATTATCGTAAGATCGCTGCAAAGTCCAACACGCATCTCCAGATGTAACTCTAATTGCATAAGTGTCGGAGTCGTTGGATCCTTCGCTAACGGATACCTAAAATCAGTCGATCGAAATAATTTAATTACTTTCTATTTGTATAGACGATCGATGCTCCTCGATGTTAATCGTGGAATGTAAGAATACCTCTTTCTTTTTTTTTTATTTTAGCTTACCTCCAAAGCACCAAGTTCCACATGTTCATAATGAAAATGCGCACACTCGTCAAGTTTCGGGAACCGTGCAATACTGCCCATGTTGCTACCAGAACTGACGGGAGTACTGAAGTCGTCCGTACGATTGCATCCCAACCCCTGCAAAAAAAAGATCGAACTAACTTACTTTAGGATGAAACGACTCGTAACTAACGTATAGATTACTTTGCAAACGATGAAAAAATTCCAATGTCTACAGCGACACGAAATCAGCGCAATAAAAAAACTAGAAATTATTTTGTCTCCTTAAACAAAAGAAAAGAACGTTAACAGTTCTCGGTTTTCTTTTTTCCATCGATCTTTATAGAACCCTAACTAACCCTTGCACACGAGTGCCTCTTTTTTTTTGCCAGCAATATTTTACGGTAGATCGAACGTTACGCATCGAAAGCTGTCAATGCTGTTGCTGTTGCTGCTGCTTTGCAGAAGGAATAGAAACTGTCAAACTTCGTAACACGAACTGGTGTAAGAACAAACAGATAGTACGGTAAACGATATTTCCGCTTCTTAATTAACCGAAAAATGTGAAATATTACGGCGAGAACGTGCGTGATTAATTTCACGACGGATAGGAAACAAAGTGAGTCTGCTCTAGCAATTGAAGGAAGACGAGCACGAGATGAATCATCATCGTGTGCGGGGAATTTAACTAAGTACCGCACTGGGCTCATTGATCTTGTCTGCCAGGCGATCCGTGAATGCATCGTCTTTTTGAATGAACAAAACAGTAGCAGCGATACGGAACAACGTTTTCGTTGTCGCGGATCAGATTGCTTGCCACAGCAAAGAAACATTTAGAGATCTTTCTTCTCATCCCTGATACTTTCTTGCGATAAACCACGTTGATTAGTCGGACAGTGAAAAATTGAAGGCTGAAAATGAAGATACTTGGGAAGCCAATTAGAGATTATTGAAGAAGCGTGTACTTACTACTATCTAAATACTTCGATTTATAGCTCAATGGGAATCGATTTTTAACATTCTAAAAGTTCTTCGGTCATCGAAATTAGACGAAGAAGATATTATAATGCAAAGAACGATTTCGTCACCCTTGAAAGCGAGCAACAGCGATCGAAAGTAAAAAATACGTCTTCTTTCACATCGGTTCCCAACAAGAAGGAAGTGTCCAGTTCCATCCAGGTTAAAAACGAAATATTCGTGCGAGATGCGAACACTACGCCATCCAACCAAGTCAACTCTCGAATCTCATGATTCACTCACGAATATATTAGGTTGGCAATAAAGCAATTTCGGTACTCACGAATAGCGTTATGCTTTTTTCTCTGATAATTTATGTCGGTATTACGATTACGCATGAAAAAGTTGCCAAAAAGATGGCAGCTAAATGTCATCGAACGAAATGGAAAATACATGATCGATCGAAGTTCGTTCGTTGTAAAAAAAGGATGGAGTTTTATTTCCACACTTAAAAATCGAAATTATTTTCATGCCAATCTAATAGATACTTCGATTGTTTTTATTCCGTGTCTTACGTTCTGCTTTCCTCGCCATCGTTTCGCCTTCTTCTCTTCTATTCTGCCTTTTTTGTCGCAATCAAGCTGACGACGGATCTGAATGAGTGGTCTGTTCCACGAGTAGAAGGCACCGAGCTTTGCCGATATAGAGACGCATTCCTCCTAACCGAATGTAGGGCAATGACCAATTATAGTACGTTTCAGTGTCCTAACGAGCATTTCGTCCGATGTAGCTGCAAGAACAGTGTACAACGGTGACGAAGGGAAAAGAAGGTGCGCGTGTGTGTGTGTGTGTGTGTGTG
>JAITYT010001421.1:311251-322227 GCA_025433975.1 Liostenogaster flavolineata
TGTTCGCTCGCTAAAATTTCGAAACCGATCGTGACCATTCGTGATCGTGCGCCCGAGGAGCTTCGAAGTGATCTGTTAGCTCGAGGAAGAACCCCGAGAGTACAAGAAACGATGCTGACGTTCGTTACATGCACGAAATGTCTCTCACGAATGGAGAGGACAAAGAGGAGAGAAGAAAAATGTATCTAACGGGACCTTTCACCCGCATTCGAGCAGGCACTTCCTCTTTAACGTTCGAAAGAGCGATAGGGAGATGGACAAATAGATAGATAAATAGACGGAGAAAGAGAAAGAGCGAGAGAGCGAAAGACTAGGCTTTCAATTATAAGAGTACCATCAATTATCTCGTTTGCCCAACAAGCGTTCAATCTAAAGCGCATGTATACCCTCCTTCCCTGACCTACGAAACAGGCACGGAGCGATGGCACTTCTCTCCTTACTCTCAAAGGGCCAACCGGAAGAACTACGACGGTTGCCACGACGTTCGTGACTCTTTATTTGGTGTACAACGAAACAATCCTATTCTCGCCAGTTGTATTCGTCCGTTGGCTCTAAGTGGGAAACTCCATCGACCTAGCGGATGGAGATTATCTACTTTTTTTCTTAGCACTGTTAAAGACCCGTACGAAAGAACGACGAAGAAAAAAGGGCGAATCCTAAAGTTAGAAGTTTTGAAAGGCGCACTCGGACCTCCGACGCGCATCTCCGGACACCTTCTTTCGCTTGCGATCGAAAATTAATCAATAGAGAACAACGACGTTCCTCAACAGGCCCAAACTGTGTGGCTTCTTCTCGTCTCTCTAACCGAAAGGACAACAAAAAAACGTACCTCTAAAGGAAATTCTTACGAATGCTTTTTTGATGCGATTACAAATGGCTGGTCGAAAAAGTATCGAGCCCTCTTCTCGCAAAATTATTAATCGATCGTTATATCGAGCCTTTTACTGTTTGCCCGATAGAAATTTGCAATGTTACTTTCCTTCTCGAAAGTACGAAGACATTCGCATGAAGTTGTACGTTGCAAGTTAATAGGCCGATATTGGCCTAGCCAATGATTTGATCTCGCATAGAAACGTCGATTCCCTGACAGGACGTCGAAAGCGTAATCCAGCTCGAACGAGTCACCTTCGCATATCCACGCATCGTGGCACGAGGTAAAATATATGATTATCCTGCGGTATCGATGAGCATTCCTCCCATCTCCTCTCCCATCCTACGTTCATCCCACTTCACGCTCGGCGTACGCTAATTGGACGTTATATTCCCAGATGTCCTTCGAAAACCGTTCGAAATCCACAGCGCGGTATAACTTCGTCGGGAATTCGATTTCAATCGAGCCGTATCGTAACGAACGACACTAACCTCGATTTGTGCGATTTTCTCGGCGTGTTGTCGTCGTCGAGAATCCGTGCCGTATCGAGGCGCGAAGACACAATGGCGACAAAGAGACACCAGATGGAGAGAGAAATTGTCTCCCTCTGCCCGTGTATGCGTGCGTACGTGTGGCCAACCAAGAGACCTCGTAAAAAAGCTCTGCTCTCGTATCGGGCGAACAAAATTGGTAGTTGGAAACCTTCCACGTTTATAGGTCACGAGTATATCTCCTCGACGCCGGTGTCCTTTTACGATCGCAGCGAGCACTTCCCTCTCGGCTAATTGAATTTATATAATGGCGAGAATTCGAACAGATCGCGCTTTCGAATTGCGATTTGGTCTGCCAAATCATCGTCGATACGCTATAGGAGGGCAAGACAACGTTCTATTCCTTGTCGTAGCTTCGTGCGCTAGCTGCTCCCCTACGAACGAACTTGCGTTAGTTTGAACTTCTGTTCTTGCCAAATCTAAAGGCAAATAAGAAAGGCATGCCTTTAGATTACTTTCCGACCCCTCGAATATAAAAGGAACAGTTTGTTTAAAAAAAAATGATAAAAATTATACTTTAAGTATCATATCACAGAATTCAGAAAATGAAACATCTTGAATATCAATAATGATCATAAAGAATGGCAAACAAATCGTTTTGGTCACCTTCGTAGTTGTGGCGTTAAATACGTGCAGCATTTTATCCTCTTTCCATCATTCTCCCTTCCCCTACTAGTAAAGTTTGGAAGTACGTGGGGGAATTATAATATTTAAGACGTTTCTCACACTTTTGGGTAGAGTTATTTCCAAGCTTAAAAGGTGTCACCTAAAATTACGAACTTAAATGGGAAAGCTTTCATCGAGTTCTTCGATAACCAAGTCAATATTACGTAGATGAAAATGTTTTTTATTTCAGATTCAATAGGCCAAATTCCTCGCGTCGATTATTGCGAGTTCTTATTCAAACTAAATAAATTCCAAACGTATTTAAATCGAGCGTGAACCGAGTCTCTGACGATGGTTGGCCATGTATGTTGCAACAATGTCTGACCTACATTTTAAATATCTTTCCAGGTCAGAGTCAGCTTCGTATGTCATAGTTTTGTGCATCGCTGACGTAAACGTCGATCGGGAAAATCTGTGCTCTACCAAAGTTCTCTATCGTTCCCCTCTCTTCTCTCACGTCGACTCGAGCGTTTCCCAATGTATGACTTTCATTTTGAAATGTCATCGTTCACATGCCGTCAATCAAACTCGCGACCCCAAAACGGAACGTCCTTGTTCCTTCCTCTCGATCCCTTGCTCGGTATAAATGCGATACGTTAGTACGTAAATAAAATGGAAGTTTTTACTCGCGAACGATTCAATGATTTTAATTAAACTACAGCCAATGTCAATCGTTAAACAATCGGGGCTGGATTTATAAAATTTATAGATATTGAAATTCGATGAAGATGTGCCAGCAAATAGGGGTCACGCTGGTTCGACATTTGACAAGGAACGTTATTCTTAGCTTCCACGTCTCACCCTTTTTCTGGGGTCGATTCCGATATCTCATGTACGAATATTAACAGAGAGTGGTCGAAACAAGAACAAGAGATCGGCTATTTTTTGATCATCTCGATCTACCTATCGGTAAGAAAACGTTCTTATATTACTTGCGGATGCTTAAATGTGACGGTAAATGTTTAAATCGACGGTGGATACATTCGATTGTTCGTTTTGTATCTCCTGATCATCGAAAACAAGCCACGCATCGCAGATAATTTCTCCACGAAATGTTCAACAAAGAAAAATACAACTTCAACAAATTCGCCTGTTCGACGCTGAGCGACATCGCTCATATTTGCTACGGATCATTTCCCCTTAAGAAAACTTAGCCAAGGGTCTAACGAAGGAATTTTTATCACTCATTGGTTCAAAGTCATAACGAAAAATAACGAAGGGTCGTAAAGATATACGCTGATTGGACAAGGGAAGAGGAGAGAACGTAGGCAAACCAAAGGAGGATAGGAGAGAAAATTAGAAACGAAATGTTCTTCGGGGAACTCGTTGTAAAACGAAGAAGGGCGTCGGTCTGTCGTTTTATTTGGGTCATTGTATTTTTTGGCATGAAGCAGAAACATTAGGAGCTCGCTTCCTTCTTGCATACACAAACCGTCTAGTCATCGTAGTTGTAGTCGTGTGTTATTCTTCCCCTCGTGGATCTGGTAGACATTCGCTCGGTTTAGCGCGTTGGTTTACGCTGTTTTAAGCTCGCATTCGTCATTGATCTACGCGAGATTCGAATGTTCCCCTTTTCTCTCTCTTACCACACCCCGTGCCAATTCTAGCGCTTTTACGGCGATCGCAAATTATTTCGCCCGAGCAACAAACGCGCCGTTCGAGCAACTTCGTGGCAATAAGAGAACTCTACCTAACAGACTTTTGCAATTACGAACAAGAACTTGCTTTTCACCGTTTTCTTCTATTACGGCACCCTCTTGCGTAGCTATTTTCGACACATCGATCGTCTCGACGTGGAAATCGTCGTAGGATTTGATTCGTTGCATTTCTTGGCCATTTTCCAGCCTTATGACAATAACGGTAACTCGATAATTGGCAATGATTTCTTACGGAGAAGAGGGAAAATAGTAAACGAGATTTCTTAAACCACGTTTCAGCGAACTTCCTCGTGTTTATACGCGAGATTGGAGAGGATGATCAGACGTAGGATAAATCAACTTTGCCGGAGTATGATAGGTCGACGAGTCGAGGGCACCAACGAAGACTCTAGCTATATTTTCGTACGAAGGTCAGAAAACTCCTCGAAAAATATTGTTTTAACTGTGAATCATAGCCTGAAATTTTCGATATTCCGTCGTTCTCGAAGAACGCAAACGAAGAACGATGTTCCGATCGAAGAGCGAAGAGGTTAGAAATACAAAATATTGATTGCGACCAATATCGTCAACCGCAAAATGTTCATTAATACTTTCCTTTTTAGTAGTCAAACTAGGATCGTTGGTTATGCGTACTGACACGGTATGATCACCAAAAAAAAAGTAATAATAATTGCACGGTTTAATTAAAGAATTATTAGGGCGTTATTTGAGTATGGTTCCGATCAAAATGACACCTCGTGGTATGGCGTCCATTGCGAAATCAGAAATAGGTAAGGCAAGACATTTTTATTACCATACACTTCGAGGAACCCGCGACCGCACAGCAGTTAACGAATGGACAGCTGCAGCTTATCCCTCTTACTAGGTCAACGTACTTTTTGGCAACGTTGAGTAAACATTGCGAAGTCTGCCTCAAATTGGAGCGAGCGTGGTCATTGTATGATGTTGGCCACGCACGTACACTCGACTAGCCGTGACTCGATTACTAACGTAACGAATAGAACGATGACATTTATTATATGGACATATTTTTAAAGTCAACCATAGAAAAAACATTAGCGAATTAAAAATGGCATCGAATATTCCCAATAATTAATAAGAAACGCGTCGGAGAAGAGTGAAAAGTGAGGTTAGAAATCAGGCAGTCAGATTAACTGTCGGAACGACACGAGGTGCGCGCTGTGATCTTCAACTACGTTCAAAGGCCGAACACAAGAAACTAATCCGGCGTCGTCGTTTTACAAACGAACGAACCGCATCGAATAAACGCGTTGCGAAACTCTAGAATACGTTTTACGCATCATTCTGGAAGAAGCTGTACGTGTGCGTCACAATCCTTTTTCCTCGAAGCGATAGACAATACGCTTTTGGTCTTTCCCCATCGCCTATAATTTCTTGGAAAATCTATACTTTTTCTCTCTGTTACTGCATCCACGCTAGGAGTAAAATGCAGTTGCACACGATATTCCAAGAGACGACCTGTGTGGAACATTCGTTATTTTCTCGTTAAGTATATGCATCGTCGCCAAATATGCGAGATACATATATACATATATCTATACATACATCTGTGCGTGTGTGTGGCGCGTGCGCGTGCTGATGAGGGTGGTAATGTAATATGTATGTATATTCATAAGTGTGTGTGTGCGTGTGTGCATGCATGCAAGGTACATCAACCGAAAATTTGCCTAATTTTAATTAATGAACGTAAAAAAAGAAACGTTTTTTCTGAAGAGTGACACCACACTTTTGAGAATAAATCGCGAAGCCTTAATCAAACGACTACGTTATTTGCAATGTTGAAAAGAAACTTACATTCGATATTCACATAACGAGCTTCGTAATCGATTAAAGTCATCTCTTCGAAGTCATTCGAAAGAACGAGACTTCAATGACTCATTTTATGTTATATTTATTTTCTTAACTGATAAGAACGAATTAATTCATCGTTTAAAAAAATTTAAAACGGACACGACGCGACTATACGCCACCCGAACGTTAAATTTCTTTTAATCTGCATGCATAGATGGCGCTTTGATCGACAGATTACACCGGTTAATGGATTAACCTCTCTGACAATTTTCGAACGCGGGTTCGAACTAAAAAAGTCACGTACGAGCGTACATCCGTGTAACGAACTTTCGACAGGAACTACACGGACCTTTCCAGAGGCAGCAGTGGCACGTCATTCGTCCATGTACCCACGTACACACTCACACATATCGGCAGGATCCGTTTATTGAACTTTGACATCACTCGTGCACCCGTTAAGTCACTCGAGCGAAACTTACCGTACGCAAATACATTTTTAAGCAACGTGATCGAGCAGCACTCGATTGAAGTTCGTCGTAAACCGATATCGATTAGCGACATTCTGGAAGTTTTCGAATCGATATAGTACATTGGTTCGAGATTTATCTAAATAAAAAGAATGTTTGGATTGGCTAGAAAGTAATTTTGATTTTCATAGGTAGATGGCGTTGTTTCTATTTTTAAATGATTTCTGTGTGATTATCAAACATGAAGTTTGCCAGAAAGATGGCAAAAGGTCATCGAATAAAATAGAAAATATATTTATAATCGATTGAGGTTCCGTCCTTTGTGTAAGAAATTGAATTTTATTCAACGTAAAAGGAATCAGAATCACTTCCTGGCCAACCCAATAATAGAAGCGTGCAATCGTAATTCCTTCAATTTGATAAATAAGAATGGCAGTAAGTCGCAATTTGCAATATGAACTCTTCTTTTGAAGAATCAAAGAAGAAAGAAGAAAATTGGAGTCCACTTTGGATCGTCGTTACTTTTGTCGGTTCGAATGATCAAAGAATTGCCGAAAGGGAGAAAGGGGTATGCGGCTACGTCGACGTTGATCTTGACACTCATTTTGAAAACAAGCCGTTCCGTGATGGTCGATCGTGGTTGTCCTTCGCGTCGTCGTCGTCGTAGCGTAGTCGTAGTCGTAGTCGTAGTCGCAGAAAACTGAAGAGAAGAGACAATAGGCCGACAGAAGGATAATGAAGCGAAGCCGAAGGGAAGAACGTAAACGAAGGTTAGTAGGCGCGTCGCATGTGAGCAACAAAGACAACAACAACGACGAACAGTTACGGCGATGACTAAGATAGCGGTAGCAACGATATCGCAGAAAAAGAAGCGCAGAAGCGGAAATCTAAGGGTACGTAGTCAAAGAGAAAACCCAGTGGGTTCGAGCTATCGGACAATTTTGCGAGGAATTATTGTGCGCAATAACAAAGACTACAACAATGCGGATCGTCTAAAGAAGACGGGAATTAATTAGAAGAAAAACGTACACGGTACGTTTTTAGTTTTGAACGACTCTAATCGAAACTTCGTTTTAAACGAGTCGTTTCTCACGTTTTGTAACTAATTTGTCATGTCTGGTTTGAAGTAAATCGTTGATTGTATTATTTTGTTATTATTTTCGCTAGATTTACTGAGAAGATCAAAATGGCTACTTTGGCATGCTGTTAAGACGATTATTTATCTTTAGTACGTTTTATTTTTCAGAGTTCTGCCCGGTATTTGTCAAGCAACAGATTTGTGTCGTCCTACATTCCTTATTCTTTATGTAAGTAAAGTCGTTTGAACACAGCTCCTAAAGATACAGTAGTTTTTTTTTAGTGTCCACTAGTGCGATATCGCTATATAAATATCCAAGGATTACCAACGTTTTGTACGTGGATATCAAAGCTTCTCAAGAATCAACGCGATTAATCTTTTTGTACGTTTCTCAGCTTTAGTACGTTATAACCAGACGATATTCTTCTAAAAGATATATTTGATACGTGTCCTGTCAACCTGAGCAAGCTTAGCTTTACCGTCAGAATAGTTTTGATATTCCGTGACATTTGTAGCCGAGCAGCAAATTTGTTTTCCAGACTACTTATTTTTAATTTCCCTCGAGGAAATATACGTATCTTTCTACGCGAGCATATAAATCTAGAAATTTCTGTCAACTTTAGCAATGTTACTCTGCACAGGATCGATGAATGGGATAGTAAGAAGTTACAACGTGGAACAAAAGTCATTTGATTTCCCGTCGCTTGACAGAAGTCGATGATGAATCAATGCATCACGGTAGACTGGAATATGGAGCAATGAAGATCCTCGGAGATAGAGTGAAAAAAGGAAATCAAGGACAATCAAGGTACAAGGAACAGAGTAAGTACCTTCGATCGAATGAAACAGCTAGCACAATAGAGACGAATACGCACTACACCGTAACACAGAGAAACCATCAGGGGCCGATCGATGCATCGTGCGTAATCACCGACAACTAGCAAAGACTGTTACGTCGTCGTGTTTATCAGAACGGCTGGAAGTACGTTGGACTGAAATAGAAAACAAGAGAAAAATGAGACGTCACTGGGAAGAACGATAATGTCTCGTAACTTAGCTGAACTATCTTGGGCATAATTAGTATCATCGAATCGTGACGATGCTTTACACGATGATGAATGGATGCTTTACGCTTCAATGAAGTACGATACAAGAAAGAGGAGCAAACTTAGAAGTCGATAAAGAGTTAAAACAAAATCTAGTATCTAAACAGATTGGAAGATGTAACGCTTTTTATTCGAAAAGCGTAAAATTACGAACATTGCATTAAACCACGAGCATGTAAACACGCGCGCGCGCGCGTACCACCTACGTGAGAACATTCGATCTCAGTTTACTAGAAAAATAAAACAACTACCCAAAACAACTGACGCGTCTAAACCAAAAAATCGCACAACGCGACAGAGATGACGATGATAACGACGACTAGTTCTCCGATACGTAATCTCCAACGACGATAATAAAAACGACGACAAAGTGACAAAGCTCGTCGTCGTCCAAGAAGCTACGAACTATAATTCTAAGAACAATAAAAAAGCTAAAGAAACTCAGAGTAAAATAGATACCTCCAGATGGCTGGAACAACTGGCACAACCAGCAAAAAAACGATGCATAACGTAACACGATAAACCGTCGATGACTAATCGATGCATTACGGTCGAAAGGCAATAATAACCACCGCGACGAAGAAGACGACAACGACAGTGACGTCATGGATCAGAGAAGCAAGAAAAGAAAGCTAAGAAGCTAGCACGAAGACGCCAAGGTACGTGGAGTAAGCTGGATACCTCCAAACGACTGGAACAGCTACCACAACCGCGAAGTACGCGGCGCATCGCGACGCGCTGCACCGTCGATGGTTATTAATCGACGCGCCGTAGTAGCCAGCCACCGACGACGATGTCGTGGTCATCGCCGTCGGCGTCGGCGTCGGCGTCGTCGACGACGATCGCGAATGCACATAGGAATAACGTCGATGACGGTTCGCGCGGAAGACGACACGACAAAAATGACGGCGAGGGCGACGACGACGACGCCGCGCTGTCGACGACGTCGAGGGGCACCACCACCTCGCATCCATGATCGCGTACGAATCGCAACGCCAGGCGAGGAGAACTAGGTCACCGAGGCCAGCCACTGCCACAGCAAAAGCGGGCTAACGCTTTGCCGGTTCGGAACTTCGGGAAAGGGGGAAAACAGGCGGGGTGAGATGACTACGGAGAGAGAAAGATAGAGGGGGGAGAAGGAAGAGAGGCACATTACCGCTCGTTATTTTACAGAATGGAAGAGATTTTTGGGATTCGCGAAGGATCGACTTTCAGAGGGATCTGTAAAATCGTGCGATGTGTTCCAGGGCGCCTTCGGAGATGAGGGAGGAGATGTACGCGTTCAAGCGTCTTTAACCCATTTGCATCATAAGTGTATATATACGCTCAATTTTCCTGGTCACTGTCACTGGAGCGTATATATACGCGGCTGCGTTGGCATTGAAACCAAATATTCAATTAATAAAATAACACACTCCCTCGCGGTATAAGATCACAGAAACAAGCACTGATACGGATAACTGTTGCATCGATAACGTACCACTGTTGTGGTACGTTATTCTACCACATATTCTATGTGGTACAAATTTCTAACAAATAATGCTGAAATATGTTTCTTTTTTTAACTTTTATGCAATTTTATACTTGAATATAAAAAAAAAAGTTCGGTGATATGGGCCTTTTTTTTATATTTCCATACGATACAAATGGGTTAAAATTGTATTCTCAACTGAAATTGTCTATCGTACATTTTTGATAGAATTTGATAGAAGTGTTAGAGTGAACTGTTGTTCAGTCTCGATGCCAATAGCCCACTCGGAATTTCATTTTTAAATATCCTTGGATTTAAGGACGAGAACTACTTACGGAATAAAATTCGATATCTTTCAAAATGAAAGCGTTTATTGGAAAGATTTCTCTTGTAGCTGGATGTTACAAGAGTACAAGAGTGGATTGTAGCAAATGTACGTTAATCTCTAAATTCGAGCTGGGCTGTGTCGAGTGTCGCTCGACACCCGAGCGAGAAGGATTAACGTTAGTTATATATTAACGAAAAATAAATTTGTAGATTGGCTGGAACGCAGTAAGGAGAATCGGTCCGGCGGGGACAAATGATGCAAAGCTGCCTTTCGTCGTGCTCCTGGTGGTATTCTACTTTTCACATGATACACGAGATTCGAACGGAAGAATGGGTCGCCGTTTACTTATTCCTCGAAACAACTTTCGGTTCACGATGTCTTTAACTTCGAAGAACTCCGATATCGGTTTTATCGCTCTTACGACGAACAATTGACAAAGTCAAACGAAGTTTCGATTGGTTTATCAAAGACGGGGCCTCCTCGATGTAAAGAAGCGAAGTACAATAGCTTTGGTGAGTCATTATCGTACCGAACCAAAGCTAATTGCGTTTGTAAAACTGCATGGATCCTTCGTCTCGACTTGCGATTTCCCTTTTCGAGGCGTGGCGCTTGCCGATCGAGCTGCGGCGATAAAACTAAATATGGAGAGAGAAAGAGAGAGAGAAAGATAGAGAGAGGAGGGCTGAGACAAACGCATGCACGGCGTTCAAGCTGAAAAACGCAATTACTTCTGACATTTTTGTGAAATTGTCACGAAGGAACGAGGGAGCAATGGGTATTCTAACGAAACAATGCCAGCTACAACGCGTGTCGAACGGCTAATTATTACCGCGAAAAAGAAGTCGTCGGCAACATCGGTGCTTTTGGAGTCTCCGTTGCTCATCGAGCGAACGAAAACCGTATTCGTATCTCGTTATTTCACGGCAAGGGATGAACGAGCTATTTTTCGATCCTTCCCCCCCCCCCCT
>JAITYT010001443.1:10560-26734 GCA_025433975.1 Liostenogaster flavolineata
CTACCGCCACAGTAGTAATACCAGCTGTTTGAAAACAGCGAGAACTTATTCAAAGTTCGAATACATTCCCCGTTGCAAAATGATATTTTTGCTTGCATTTCCTTGTTCAACATTTTCTGTGTACGTTTCTCGGGGAATTCGTACATCCCTACATTGTCGCGAGCATTAGTGATAGGACAAGGAAATGCTAGCGTTTGCTCGCACAACCAGAGACGAAGCAATGGTGCCGTCTTGCAGATGTCGAAGACCATGCTTTATAACGCCTGTACTTCAACGCATTCCGTAGCTTTCTAGAAGGTTAAAAATAGGAAGAGTAGAGCTCTATCCTTTTATTTGCAAGGCGACACCACTCTAGTGCATCTACAGTCACGGTAAGAATAGATATACATAAAATGTCGGTAGGGTTAGTGTTCATCGAAAATTAATCATTAATCTTATAAAAACGGTTAAAGGTATTTTATCGAATGCAATTCCCATTCATTAACCTTTCGGGTGATTTAAAGCTTTTTTGCCTCGTTACGAACCGTGGATACATTTCGAGCAGTCGACGTTTTGTTGTATGTTATAACTAATTTATGGCACAGCAAGTTTTCTGGTCACCGAGAGTCTGTGCCAGGCTTTGTGTTCGGCTCAAGTGTTGATCATATATGGTAGAAAAATTTTGTTATTCTTGTCAATTAGGAACAAGTACTAGTTTAAAAAGTAAAGTTATTCTTGCACAATAATCTTCAAAATTAATTAGAACTTCTCGATCGCCTATTTGATCCCAAACTGTTGAGATTGTTTCTGGTTGCTTGTTGGTTATTGTTCTTGTTGTTGCTGAATAATTGCTGATGAAAAGTCGGTAGTTCAGCTGGATTGGAATAAAAATATAATGCGTTCTGCTTTACAGGGTTACGTATCTTCTTGCAAGCATTGTTATTACAATTTACAAACCCCTTGTCTAAAATAGTGTTCATAATGTTAGGTTGAGTCACAAAGAATTTTCGACGTAGTCAGGTAGGATCTACTGTTTTTTCATCTATTGTATCGTTCTTCAGTCCGATTAAAGAAGGAAAGTTATTTAGAACCCAACCCGATACCTCCAGCGAGAACTGAGGCGAAAAACCGACGAGATCGAGATATCGCGAGGACAAGTCGATCGTGAGTTCGAAATCCTCTCGTGGAAGCAAACCACGCAAATCGCGAAGACAAGTGCGAAACAGCACTCTTCGAAACGAAGCTTCGATTTTTACGATTATTCGACAAGCACAGCCAGACGAGCGGAATAAACTCGAAAAGGCACGTGTCACGCTCTGTCATGGAAATATTCGAAACGTCCATCGCCCTGAACACGTGCTGTTTTTTATAACTCGTCCATCTGACCGAGATGGCGGCGACGATGATTGCGGCGTTACCGTCGGTGGTGGATGATGTTGCGGTCCACAGGATTGCGGTTCGTCCTTCACTTTTGCGGAAAAAACAGGGACGCGATATCAGAATCACGCGTCGATAAATGCAACATTAGAGAAAGTGTTCAAGCAAGCAGCTCTTATTTCGAACGAAGTACCGCGATTTCCATTCTTCCGCGTCTCTCGTTTGCTCCTTTATCCTGAGCATCGTCAGTTATTTCGATGAGAAATCCAGTAATGCGGATTAACATATTGACTGCTATGGAAATCACCGCGACACGTTAAGCGAGCTTCGATTTCGGAATGTTCGTCTCTGTGAATTCGAAAAGTTTTTACGACTTTGGTAAGGTAGACGCTTCTTCTACGTTCTATAAAAACGTTATGCGTGTAGTTTGAATACGCAAGTCGCCACTCGCGTCGTTGCGAGTTCCCTTAGTTAAAATAAAAGAGAACAAAGCGGAGAAAAGGGCGAAACAGCCACGTCGAGACTCCGTGAGACGCGTCGCGCGCATTCGTCGTCGTCGTCGTCGTCATCGTCGCCGTTGTTGTCGTTTTTCCTTCTTCTGTAGCGCGAAATTGCAACGTATAAAGGATAGGAAGCAGAGAGCGAAATGGAAAACCGGATAACGAGAAACGCGAGAGGCGCGAGATACTCCGCGAATAATTCGGGCCCTGAGCCGATATTTTTCATTAACGAATTCGCGCCGAGTGTGGCGACCGCGTTCTTCGAAGCGTCGTCGTCGTCTGCAATTTCGTTCGCGCGTATCTTTGGGAGTCGATGCGCTTTCAAAATGACGCCTTCGAAATTAACACTTTCCACGCTGTGTTTCTCGGCGAAACGAGGCCATCGAGGAAGAAACGCGCATTTCTTCGGTCTTCAAAAATTAATATCAACATTTTACAGGATAAAGATTATGAATGAAACACGTAAATAGAAAAACTCTGAAAATTAATTAAGAATAAAGATTCGTGTAAAGACGATGCGTTGAAAATAAGATTTCGTGTCATTTTTAGTACGTAAGAACGAAGAAAGATCAACAAAAATCGTAAAAAATTCGCCAACAACCGAGAAAATCTCCAGAATGCGTTGAGAGTGATTACGGACACGTCAAAAGCCGCGTTTCATCGAGAAACGCGAGATATTGCAAGAGGACAAGGAAAACGAATCAATTTTCCACTCGGCAGTGGAAAAGGCTGAAAGTCGTGGCTCTCGAGGCGCGGCACACAAGCGTATCGACTCTCGCGCTGCTCGAAGGCCCTTCGAAGCACGCATCTCGCGCGAGCCGTCGTGCAAACAGCCGTGCGACAATGGCGAAGCGATGCTACCCTTGTTTTTCGCTAAAAGCTCAACGACGAGAGAAAATTTCGCATCCACCGTCCCGTGAAACGGCATTAACCCGTAAATCGCCGTACGGCATCAATGTAATGCCTCCGCGTATTTTGATCTGACGCGACGAGAGGCGTCGTACGCACGCACACGCGCGTTTCCCTGATTTTATTCGTTAAAACCTGAGCACAGCCACGCGAAATTCCGCTAAATGCGTGAAATATGTCCGCCGAGTGGAGCAGTGCGACACGGCCTTTTTTCCTGTTTTCCCACGCTTTGTCTCCTTCCTCTTTTTTCTTTCGTGCCACATTGTCCACCCACAATGACTTAATCGACGATGAATTTTTGGCAGAATGTCGAGGCTATGGCTTGGAGTTCTTTAGTTTTCATAGAGAACGAGAGCTTCCAGCTAAACTCTTGAAACTGTAATAACACGATTTAAAAATCGTAATTACCGCAATTATCGTTTGACTGACAACGCAGCAATAAATATTGTATATTTAAAAAAATTACTTCATTGACGATGGAACTTTATTCAATATCGAAGTTAAAACAATACATTGTTTAGTTCGTCGTTTTCATCGAGAACGAGAGCTTCCAACTGAACTCTTAAAACGACAGCAACACGATTTAAAAATCATAACTAGTAGAATTATCGTATGCTCGTAAACACAACGACAAATAAATTTCGAAGACCTTCGATTAAACGATCGTGTTCGACTCTTCTCCTATTTATGCAAGTCGTATCTCCTTGCGTCGATCCATCGCGCCTCGATGTTCGACGTTCCAACGTCAGGAACGTACCAGATACCTATCCGTGTACCTGTCTAGCGATCTCGATTAACGGCAGGAACATTGGACGCGTCGATGCGACTAACGTCGAAACTACGCCGAATACGCGAAAGTTAATTCCATGATCGATATCTGGTCGCTTAGTCTGGCGTCATCGTTATCCCTTTCCGGTGTGCAGGAGCGAAACGTCCAGCAAAGCGTCGAGCAACGAACCGATGGACCGTGTGCGCATTGCCACGTCGCGGCATCGCTCGTCAAACGTCACAATTGCCTCGCGTTGGCTCGCCTCTCTTCTCTCAGTCGCCCTGCCGTGCTATCGAAGAGTCTCGATAGCACGTTAATCGTGGAAATTATTTATTTATTGACGATTATTTATAAACGTCAATGCGATAATTTTTCGATGAAAATAACGCATAACAACGGCTCGACGCTTTGTTTTTCAATTTTTCAGTGCGAATCTGACCATCGACGCGTTCACGACTGGGCACACGTAAATCGTGCGTTCCTCTATCCTAACATGATCGTAATTACGTCGTCGAATTTGTAGCATTTTCTTGTCTAATCGATTCAATTCTTTTTCTAATTTTGTTAACACGTTGACGCTCATTTAGTGATGGACGACAACAAAAAATGTTTATTTTATTAATTAATTCATTCTTAAGGAGTTAGATGTATCGGGTCTACCGAAATGTTCTGTCCATTTATGAATTACAAGAAACTAATATATGGACTGATTAATATTTACCGAACAATATAATTTTTATTATTACTGGCCTTCTGTCAAACACACATGTAGAAATGCAATTGTCGAAAGAGTTAATGTTGAAACTTGAGATGACATTTTCGACAGAACTTTCCGATAGACCAAATACATTTATATTATAATTTAATCGTTTAAAAAGAAGAAGCTGCGATTAGATCCGTTTGTATCACCGGTAGTACGACTCCCTTGACGCGACAATTGTGAATGAACAATTCGTGGTACGATCCGCTTGACGTGACAATCGAGAATGAACCACCGGTGGTACGACACATCGTGAACGTGTCGGAGTGTCGAGCGTATCGACAATATCGAGTGTCGACGAAAAGTCGACTATTTTCCCTAAAATTCCAGGATTCTGTCAGTCTTTACGTTGCTTCGGTGTTTCGTGACGTAACGTGACGTAACGCGATTCAAGAGGCGACGATGCTCGATCGAATCATTTTCGAGACGAAAAACGGAAAACGGAGAAAGTCTGCGTCGTCAAATTTCAATGAAAAGGCACGTAGGAGGTCCTAGAAAACTTTCGCCAACACCAAACAAAGCGTTCGACCTTCCAAATTAAGATTTTGAATTTCAAATAGGTTCGACATTTTTCGAGAAGTGGACAAGTACGATGATACAATTCGAGCGATTTTCAAAACTATCCCAACCAGGGGGAGGGGGAAGGGAGAGAAGACGATCATCCGGTCGTTTCGAGTCGTATCTCTTCAAGAATCTCGACTATTCGCGCGAATATTTTTTAAGCGTCGAAGGCGAAAGCTCTTTCCTTCTCATGCTTCAATCGTCGCTTTAACGTCTCGTCGCAACGTGGAAGTAACGCGTTATCGTCCAGCTTCTTTAAATGGACGCTTTAAAGAGTAGCTCCGCGATGGCCACTTCAACGGGCACCCGCGTCCATCGATCCAAACAGATACGCGTCCGTGATTTGCCTCGTCGCTTTCGAAACGTTTCAACGGACGTTACTTTGGAGAGAATCGATCATCTCGGACAAAATCGCGAGTAAAAAGCGCCCGTTCCGAAGTGCGTCAACATTAGACGATTTCTTACCTCGAGACTCGTAATAATTCTATAGACACTCGATTCTGTAAAAATAATAGCTTCGATCGATTTGGAGCTCTTCGCTCCGTGGTTTCATTGGAATCGTTCAATTCGACTGGATTCCGTTTCCTTGCATCTCGAATTTACGGTGTCAAATTTACTCGATCGATTGCGACTCGAGAAATTGCGAATAAATCACGTTGAATTTAATACTACTGTTTTTTCGAAAACAGAACGGAATTGAATTAATTTCATTAACGCTGCCATACGATTTAACGTCCTCGTGTTTCTTCGCTTTACGCGAGCTGTCGTCGATGTTGTATATCTCATTGCAACAAAAATGCAAATATATGCGCGTATCGCGTACGATTCTGTATCGCCGAAAAGGGGAGAAAAAATCCGATGGACCGAACGTAACCACGCGCAACGCTATTTTCCTGGACGCACCCCGAGCAAGGAAAACATCGTCAGACCGACTCGTATAAATTTCGCGTTACGACACGGCAAAGATCCGGAGCGAAACGAATTCGAGATAAACGAATATCTTTCGCTCGAGATAGACGGATGTTTTGGTCAACCAGGATGAGTCTCGACGCGATGCTCCTTCCTTTTAAGGTTCTAAGATCGATCGTAAAATCGTAGCGATGTATAAAATGCAAGTAAGGAAAGGAATGGTAGCGAGAAGCTAGGAAAGAGAAGAACAAAACGAATAAAGACGATGGGGACGAGCCGACAAATGCATAATGCTCGCATAAAAATAAAAACGCCAGATTGAAAAACGCGATCATTTTTACTAATCTAGTTGAACGATGCTGAATTACGAAAAGCAAGGATTCGCATCAAAAATCGGACTCGTGTCTCGTCAGCTATTATGACGAACAAAGAAAGTCTTTGATACTACGACGACGACGACCACGACAAGGACAGGGCGAATATCGAAGCTGTCGTGCAGCCTGCAGTACCATTAAGCAATAACCAATCAGCTGTGCGACGTCGGCATCGTCTAAATGTCGAAACGTCAACGCCCCCATTGCCGATACCTCGTTTCTCGGTGCATCGATGTTCCATTGCCTCGCTCTTCGAAACCTTTGGATTTTCCTCGTTGTCGCAAAGGATGGCAACGAATCAATAACCATTTTCTGTCTCTGCTACGATTAGTCCTCCGAAAATTCTCATTTTATTCGAGAAATCGCGTATATTATATCATAATCGCGTTCTTAATGAAATCATTCGAAATTGTTTAACCGTTTGAGCGCTATAAACGCATATACGTGATTGATATTACTTTCCATTTCGCAAGAAATTCCATTAGAATCGATAGAAAAGACAAAAGAATGTTCCATTCCAGGAACAACGGTAAATAAAGAAAATAAAAAGAAAAAACTCCGTTTATATTATTTATTCTCTGCCTGTTTCTAAGAAAGTTACGATGGTCCCACCGATGGAAAAAGTACTCGTATCGTCCATGCGGATCGTTTTAGTTGAAAGTGTACAGCGCTGAAAAGGTTAAACGTAGCGTCGACGATGGATCGATGACGAGACTAAGATATTTTTTTAATAAGAGCATAACGATCGTTTTGCCGGTTCTACTTGTTTTCCTTCACTGACTCCGTTTTATGTTCGACGTTTGCGCTTCGAAGGTATATCCTTCGAATATTGCGTACGTTAACGCTCGTGTACGTGTACACGTTAGCGAGAGTCTTTTACGTTCCAACTTAGATGAAGTAATACGGGAAAATTGAAAAAAATGGATAATTCCGATGCAATCATTCCAAATGAAATATCGCGAAATAGATATTCTATCCGCATTTACCTCGGACAGGTCGATACGTATTTTTCTCGATTTTTTTCTTTTTTCGTCATATTCCTCGTTTCGGGATATGCAGCGATCCAGGCTCGTCGGAGCCGAACGATTCATTTTTGCCGTTACCGCGCATCTTTTTCCTCTTTTTTTCCTTTCCTTTTTAAACGGATACAAGTAAAATTTAAACGTGAATTTTACGTGTTTCTGCCTTATCGGTGGTATCAAGTATCCTCCATTCGTTCCATCTGTTTTAACGGACATCACGGTTAAACGTTCGAAATAGAATTCGGACTTCTCTCAATTTCGACGAATTCGATGAAAAAAAAACCGCGTAGTCAATAAATTCGCGTAAATCTACGATAGTAAAAAGTCGGTCAACCGGGAAAAATCCAACAGCGTAATTTCAAACTTTCTTTTCTCCTTAATAACGGCGTAAAAGTTCTCTAACTGGCTACGCTACGATGGCAGCAACGTCGTCGACGACGTCGAAGGAAAAACTACCGATGGAAAAGATAACAAAGATTGCCAACGAAAGAATCGTTTGCATCGATAAACGAAGAATCGCCTTCGAAGGAACGGGAAAGATGGCTGCTCGATGCAGAAAAGGGATAAGGGCGGGAGGAGGCTATAGAATAAGCCAGAAGGACGATGACAGCGGTAGCAAAGACAAGTTTGAGATCAAAAGTAATCAGGGATAAGCTATTGCCGCCATTACGGGAATCGTCTGCTCTGCTTTTTTCCTCCTTCGATTCGTTTTATTCGGTCAGTCTTTGCTATCTCGTTCGAGTTCGGTTTATCGAAGGAATCGGAGATTTCTTGATTAAGGTTCCGATCTTCTTCTATCGCGCTTAAATTCACGACGAAATAACGAACCGATAGAACGGACGTTTTCGAGTAACTTGTCATATCTAAGCGAAGCGAAGATGATTTTCGTTCTGATCCCACGAGCTTCTTCGAAATCCTCGCGACGAAACGTGAGAAATCATCGTGGCTCTGTTGCCGACGGTGAATCGTTATCGAATAACGATACCTTGCGCGGTTTAACCCTTTCTTTGGGCTAAGCGGCTTTAGCCGCGGATCGCTGTCGCTATCGTGGTGGGTTATAAAAGTTAAAAAAGGGTAAAGTATTTTTTTTAATACTAACCAAATAAGTTCGCCGTTGCGGCTTGGGAAGCACAAGAAAACATAAAAATAATTTTTTAATCGTTAAAATCGGTGGATTGACTCTCCACCAGTTGAAATATAAGGAAAAATAGGTCCCCAACTGAGGACTTAACATCCAACATGGAGAAGCAATTGCATCGACCGCGAGATACGCCATGAAACGCTACTTTCGAGCTGCGATTCGTCGAAATCTATTTAAACGCATTATCGTAAACGACGGGATCAAGCTCGAGCGGTAGAAGGCGGACAAGGGGGGAGAGGGAGAAGAAATAAAAAGTATACGAGCGTAGGGCGAAACGAAGAGGAAGAAAATCAGATTGGAGGGAAAGTAAGAAGGTGGGATGAGGGAGGAGGGAAAGGACGGAAAAACGGCGACGAGACGCGTAATCTCGTAGTCGTTGGCGCGCCATATTCCAGGTGAATATTTAACGCGACAAACGATTCCCTTTAACTCAGAAAGCGGGGCGACGTGTTTAAACGCGCCTTCGCACGGATTCGTCGTAGCTGCCAACGCACCTGTATACGTACGCGTATATGTACGTTCGTCTGCATGATAGAAGACTGTGGTGTGAGTGAAATCGTCGACATACGCGCGCACAGAGAGACACAAACAGACACAGACGAGCGTAGCTCGACCGCAGCCACAATTCGTCGGTGGCTGAAAATGGCGCTTCTCGTTTTTATTTTTAATTCGCGGCCTCTCGGCTGTCACCCTCATCCCTCATCCTCCTCCTATACGACGACCAACGGGAACGCCTCCCCCCTCCCCTCCACCTAGCCCCGGCACGTTCTACGCCAACCCCCTTTTCATTTCATTTCGCGATTTATGACCCTGCTCGTCGTACGAACGTCCACCGGGTACCGCGCTATGATTTACTAGGGAATCATAATCGACGAGGAATCGTTCCCCGATTTATCGCGGAATAACGAAACGAAATAACTCGGTCGTTCGGCCAGGAACCATGGAGGGACGAGGCTGCACCCGTCGACCACTACCAACACTTTCCACTTATTTCACGCAGCCGAATGTGTATGCAGTTGTCTCTAGATACGTGAGCGCGACTGAATCACGAGAAACTAGCCAGCGATACTAATTGACCTTACCCCCAACTAATTGATCCCAACGAAAAGAGGAATCGTAATCGAAGAACTCGGTTTTTTAGCCACGAACGTCAGAGGGATGAGACGCTACTCGTCGTTTACTGTCAACCACTTTCCACTTATCTCCCACAGCCGTATGTAATTGCCTTTAGTTTCGTGCATGCAGCCGAATTACGAGAAACTGACCAGTGATACTAATTGACTTTAAATCCCAACGAAAACAGAAATCGTAATCAACGAGGAATCGCCATTATTTATCGTGGAATAACGAAACGAAATGATTTGGTCTTTTAGCCACGAACGTCAGAGAGATAGACGGTACTCGTCGTCCACCGACACTCCACTTATTTCACGTAGCCGTATGTAGTAGCCTCTAGATAAGTGCATTTAAACTATCGTCTAGTTTTATCAAAATTAATGAAAATTCTGTCCTGAACTAACAGAATCGAACTCGAAAGAATATATCGTTCACGCGTAGCACTCGGAAAATCAATTTCTAAAAGTACGTTCGTCATCGCGCGGCACTTGTCGTATTTAGTTACATTTAAGTGTTGGGTGTTTATTTTAAAATCTCTGGAAGCTTGAATCGTAAACGCACCGCGGAGCGTTGGCCATTATTCTCTGAGTATCGAACTTTAGTCTTTAAAGAATTTCGTTGTTGAAGATTCTGGGTGTTCCCCATACTTCAATTTCATACGTCCATATTCGCAAAGTATCGCCTTAGAGATAATTAACTTGTCGTGCTACGATAATTAAAAGTAATCGATCAAGAACTTAAGGTTCATCGTGAGCGCGCGAAAAATAAGACTTTTGCGTGCAATAATCCACTTCGCTTCTGTATTAGTTTCGAATCTAACTCGTAATTGAGTTCGACCGTATCATACATGACAATGCGACCATCCTCGGGTGGCTAAAGCTCGTACCCGATCCCCGCATCAATACGTACCACTCGAGAGCCAAACATCAATAGGATGGATTCCGATCTCACGCTTGCTCGACCTAGCCGCGTCGTCGTCGTCGTCATCGCTCGTAAACACGTCACGATCAGTCGAATCTAAACAGGAGACACGTAGATACGCAGTTGAATTCGAATTATTTTTCACTCGTTTAGACTGATATACTTGGTAGGTAATATTAGCGAATCCTCGGCGTATTATAATATAATTTGCTCTTGTAATATGAAATTACTCGAATTCAAATTAAAAATTCAATTCGCTACTGATGAGAAATCCGATATTACGTGCAAATACGTGAAATACTCGAAACAAATTAGGTCGATTCAAAAGTTCGTTCCGTTTTTGGCGTTAGATTTCTATAAAAAAATTATCAACATATTTTGTCAAACGTTTTTTGAAAAAACCTAATGCCAGAGCGTCAACCTAATACTTGCTATATTGATATTTTAGATTATCGTGAAACTCCGAGCGTGCGATACAATCGAACAAACAATATACCCACGTTCGAGGTCGATTCTACGAATTTCGTTCTCGATGAATTCGCGCGTAGCATCGATTTTACGCTAATTATTAGTTCGATCGCTTTGTTTCCACATTAACAATTTTTTTATTACATTTATCATTTCAGTGAGCGCTTACGAAGGCCCGTGCGATTTCTCGATTCTACCATCATCTCGTTGCTTTGTACATTGGGATACGGCATCACGCGCACTGCGAAAATTCATCAAATCCGCCTAGCCGTTTCATCTCTACGCACGACAACGATCGTCGTTAATTCGACGTCAATCGTCAAAGAGCCGAGGCACAAAACCAGCGAAAAAGAGGTCAGTGATTTTACAAAAGAGATTTGCGTTGTATCCACGTGTCCCTGTGTAATTCGCGCGGTGTTTGTCGTCGTTGTTAATTGGGAGACGAAGACGAACAATGCGTTGGCGCAAACAAAGAAGTAAATTCGATCGAACAAATCGTCGATCATCGACGCGTGCGTTCTTTGAAGGTCGTGTTGAATGTGGTAAGCTTTCACGCGTGTTGGTGCGCGTACTACGTCACGAATGAAATTTTTCCCTGCGTTTAGCGACCGACGTATCGTTGGAGAGTTAAAAATAATGTCGACGTTATCGTGTAACACGGCACGAAAGCAATGAACGACGGAATGGAGGGGGGCGGGGAGTCATCTAATATGAATCGATTTCTGAAGTGGTCAATTTTTTCATCTTCGTTTTCCTTTTCTATTTCGTTCGGTTGTCCGAAGTGTCGATGCGGATAATTGAGATCGAGGCTGGTTTGACTTGCCTCCTTTCGCCGGAAGGATTTCGCTTATTAGAAAAATAAGTTCCTTGTAGCTAGGGTCAGCGACAAGGGAGTAGATTAAATGCCACGATTAAACGTACAAAGCGCGGATTGATACCTTCATAGAGAGAAATTCAAACGTTAAGTCGCATAATATGAATCGATTGCTGGAATAATTAATTTTTTCATCTTTCTTTTATTTTTTTCCGATTTTTATTTCGATGGGTCTTTCAAAGTGTTCGACGCAGATAATCGAGATCGAGGATGATCGAGTCCTGCTTTCGCCGGAAGGATTTTCCTTATTGGAGAAATAAGTTCTTTGTAGCTAGGACTTATTCCTTAGTCAAAGTTAGGCCTAATAAAGTGTAGGCCTGGAGGCCTTAAGAAATCAAAAAAAAATTAATAAAATAAAGAAATTGGAAAATCGAACTTCGAAAAAATACCTTCGAACGATACAGGAAACATCAACGATTTTTGACATCTTTCGATGCTTTGACGAATTTCTTACGAAGTATTAAATGTTCATAGGAAAATGTACCACAAAGGGCAAATCTCTTTTGGAAACGCGAAATATAAAATATAAAAAGGCAAAAACAAAGTTCACGAAGGCAGTGAGATACGCTAGCGCTGGAATAAACGCAAACATTATTAAAACGCGACATACCTAAGCGCCTACGTCGAGCCATCGCACGATACGATTACGATATTTACATTACAAAGTCTCCGTTAGGGTGCTTTTGAATGCGTTAAGTCGTAGATCCAGCACGAAGCTTACAAACTTCGTTATTCGCATTTTGTTTCCGCCGTTAAGCCACTTAAGCGATTCCACGAGATCATAAAGAAAAGAAGGAAGCGGATACTTTTCACGGCTAATGAAAATTTTGTCCTGCGAATATTACGAAGCCTTCGTTCGGCGAACGATAGGAACTTAATTACCACGTCCGCCTTTGTGTCAATGCTTGCGTATCGTTGAGCCAATTGTACAGCGAGCACAAGCATATTACGTTCATTGTTATGTCGCGCGCTCGATTCCCGTAGCTTCGTTCGCTCGACATAAATTTCAATCGACTGTCCAGCGATAGTCGAAGGAATGATTTGTCGCTCAGAGATACGTCGTTCCTTTTAACCCCAGATAACTCGACTTAATTCAGTGTTACTTTGTAACTAATAACTCGACTCGTAGACTACGAATTAAAAACATGTATATTTTTAGATTTTCTTTTTTCATTTCCAATAAATTAACGTACCTCGAGAGACGTATTATTATATGTTTACTGTGATATAGAAGAGTGGTACAAATTAACGTTTGCAATCTTGACTGACCTTTTCGGTAATCGATCAGTATTTTTTTTATATTTTCATAAAGTACTCTTTTTTGTAAAAAAAAAAAACTTATAACGTATTATTTAAAATATTTAAAGTATTTAAGGTATAGAATCTGCAGGTAATCGAGCCACTTGTCTATTAAAGCTAGTGTTATTTTTTTAACTTAACCACTAGTGACTAACTAACGTACAGCTACAAATATAACGAACGAATTTTCGTAAAATTATGACAAACAAGTCATTTCTTCAATTTTTCCCGTAAACCATTACACGTGGACCATAGTTTTGAAATTTCTAATCCAGGGTTAAAAATGGCGCGTTCCTTCGAGTATTTTTACTTCTTTTTCGTCTTCTCCTCTTTCTTTATTCTCCTCTGCCTTTTTACACTCTCTCTTCTTTCTCTAGAGCAAGATAATCAGAAACAAAGCGAGGACTTGATTAACAGCGGCAACAATTTTTCGAAAAGAGGAATCACTCGGTCAAAACGTTTCGCATCGATTGTATCCATGTTTCACGAGCGCGACCGAAACAACGACGACGCTTCCACTGTCAAACGAGCGCTTTACAGCTATGTCCGCGTTGTCCCTCGTTTTGTATCGAACAACGTCCTACCCCTTCCGCCACCCCGCGATCCACCGTCGAAGCATTTGGTTCGATCTTCTCGTGCGTTCGACGCGCATCGAAATTCCTTTTGCTGCGAATCCCACGGTTAACGCGAGTCGAACGCGTTGCCACTGCATCTAAATAGAAAAATCAGAACGAAAGGGAGTAGGTGAAACGTCGTAGGAAAAAAGTAGCGACTAATTTCGGTCTTACACAGCGCCATTTTTACTTCGCACCCGAGAATTAACGTCAAGAAATGTTCAGCGTGTCAGTCGATGAATTATTTCCTCGAAAAATCCGAGAGTTTCCGTCGACCGATCAAAACTCAAAGTAGGTTCTAACTTACCGAAGGAGAAATCAAGACGTTCCTGCGAAACCCTTTTAAACGACGGTTTTTTCGAGCGGATGAACAATTTTCGATCTTTCAATCGCTAAGGAAGATTCCAACTTTCGATCGATGTTCGTGAAACGTTGCTTAGCAAACGAACCGTTTATTATTTGCTTCTACAGAATTCGTCGTTCCTAAGTACATGTTATCTAAATTTATTTATCCGAACATGTAACCAAGTAACCAACAACTTCTCCCATTTTTGTTACAATTTTCGCGTATCAATATTTCTCTTATGTTCCTAATTTCCATTTTGGGCAACTGTGACTTCAACCGCTCATTAAACGACCCTCACCTCGAAAACGTGCATCATTGTATTATTAATTATTTTCTCCGTTGATAATTGTATTTTACCATATTTGTTCTTGTTTCTATCGTTGTTATAATAAACTTTGTTGTGCGTTAATACGTCTCAAATCATTTCCTTGTTAGCAGCATAATCAGTAAAGTGCGCACAATTCACCGTTAAGAGTCCGCGTACAAAAGTTTACGTTTGCGTACGCTCGTCGCCGACTTTCCCTAGGCAGATATCAGCCTTCTTTTAACGCTCGGATCGGGCGATTTACGACCACGTGATTCGAGCCGTAACAAGCAGGCCTCGTGAGTATCAGTTGATATTAATTTATCGGGTGAGATGCAGGTAGGAGATACGACTCGATCAATTGATTTAATTACACACGAACGCAATTTTGACCCTTTTCTACGGTTCGTTTAAAACTCAAGCAACCCACGTCCATGAATTACAATATCACGCTGCTTGCACCAGCGGCTTCCTAGAATCAAAAAAAGCTGGTTTCTCGAAGGATCGGGAAAATATTCTCGCGACAAAACAGCGTAATTCGTATCGACGGCGGTGCCAAAAATTAAAGAACTCTCGTAGACAATTTCAAAATTCTATCGATCGATCGAACGAGATACGAGAAAGCAATCGACAAAAATCGAAAAAGATCGAGGAGCGTGAAGCGAGGATCGATCGACGAAGAACGTTCCTTTTAATCGACCGATATGTCGACTCCGGACTCTTTTAATAAATTCCCGCTGATTGGCGTATCGATCGTTCATGCAAATAACCGTCGGCCATTGAATTTCTAATATTCCCTTTTCACGGGGACAATTCTTGCGTCTACGGTCGCTCCTACAATTTGAATAAGCGGTTTTCTCTGGCGTTCCACTTGCCTTTGGAACTTCTTTCGCTCGCCCACCCTATCCCCCCCACCTCTCCTCGTTGGCTTACAGCTCTTTGACAGTTCGTCGTACTTTTTCGTACTTTCTAACATCGAGTGCCGTCTCTGCCATCTGTCCCGCCCTAAACTTCATCTTTCATATCGCCCTGTCTGTCTCCAAACGCTCCTCGTCTTCCCCCTCGCTCCCGCCTTCGCACCTACCCTTATTTTGACCAGCTTCTTTCACGTTTGACCGTTCCTAGGCGTTACTCCCTTGCACTCGCGTCCACGACCCTCTATTCCTCTCTTCCCCCCTGTCGTCCGCCCTTCCGTTCATCGCATTCCCTCGTTCCTATTGTATCTTCTAGTCTGTCGCTTAGGCGCGTACGCGCGACTCCCTCTTTCTCTCGCTCTCCGTCCAGCTCGTTCCGAGCGTTAACGGAAGTCGATTCGGGACTAACGAGCAGACGATCCAATTATAGAATTTTCATCCGAGCGCATTTGCCAGGCGTCGAACCCCAATTCGCTTTTGTACCGTTAAAACGAGCTTTCGACGAAACGTTTTCACCGTGGCATTAATGCGGCCAGGATTGAGTCGGTACGCGAAGAGAAGCACGCCGCCGCTAAAGGCTAACTGTACTAATTAATGGACCTCGATTCGCGCCGTTACCGACGATATTCCACGTCGTCGTGGCCGGATCGTTACTTGCCGGACGCAACGACGCCTAACGATGTCCTTTCCGCCTCGTTTCCCCTACCGATTCGTCGATCCAGTCGATAGCATGGCGTCCGATCGATCGAGAGACGACGAATTAACTCTCCATGAGGCGATTTTTGAATATGAAAAAAATTGTGCAACGGAAAATCAACGATTGGACCGTTTATTTTGAAAGTGGTGTAAGTCCAATTTTGAAAAAAATGAGATACCACGTAACTTATGCTGCCTTTAATGTAAACTTTTTATTTATAACTAGTTAATATTTAATTTCTTAAAAAATGTCCGTGTTTTGTCCAATTTAAAATCGCCCGGTAAAAGAAATTGCGTAACCATTGATTATGAAAGCGGTGT
>JAITYT010001443.1:28622-40550 GCA_025433975.1 Liostenogaster flavolineata
ATTATCTACAATCTTACCTGCGAACAAAAGAAACGACAATTAATGTTCACTATTATCTATAATTATAATTTTTTATAATTTACAATCTATCTTCTTATTCTAAACTTTTCCGTCTAACGGCCTCCATTCTTTTATTTTATCCCTCATTCCACCTATCGGTAGTTACGATAAGCGGCGCGCGGATCACGAGAAGCACGGCAGATTCGAGCCTAAAGAAAGTCTACCTTCTTTACATGTATAAATCTGAATATAGAAGAAACCACAAGCATTATCCTAAATATACCGAAATTTACCGTAATAGCCCACTGTAACTTGAAAATCACGAAACTGTATCATATACAAACAGTAACAAATTGATCGTTGAAATGCAAACAAATAAATTGTTATTGATATTCAAGCCCAGAGCTGTTATGTACACTTCTTTTTTTTGGAAAACACCGACAGAAGCATAAATAATGTCAATTGCACAAGATGATTCCGTTGGTTTCTATCTGCAAACAACTCGCAAGGCACTTACTTCGATATTTCAAATCGATGGTACTTGCAGCCGTCATCAATACTCAGCGACATTATATAATTAAAACGAATACGTCATCTTGTGAAAAAACTAAATTTACTTGGTAAAATGTCAATATATTAGCACATGATCTGAAAGTTACATGGACCCATGGAGGGTTAAATGAATTTGGCGAGATTGAATAGATAGAGAAATCAAAATCTCTTTCTTCGGATTCTGTTATCAGAGTTATTCGTGGGGAAAATTACGAGAACGATCGATCGTTCCAGGTAGCTCGAATGAAAAGGTTTTCATCCGGAGGGAGGGAAAGCAACTCGGACACAAATCGTAAGGATAAAAAACGCGACGTATCGCTCGATCGACCCACGTAAATTCCAACGTAATGCCCCTGAATAGTCAGCAGATCGAATGAAGATGGTTCTCGTATTTTTGTTCATCGATTGGACCTCGAAGCATCGATCGACTGCAGTAAATTTCGACGTAATGGCCATAAATAATCAGCACATCGGTCGAAGATGGCCCTCGTATTTTTGTTCATCGATCAAAAACCTCGAAGCATCGATTTGAATCGAATCGTTCACGCTCGCTCGTTTCGTCGTCGCATTTATAACGCCTTAAACGTCTCGCCTTGTCGTGGTCGACTCGAAATTAGTGGCTCACGATGAATTCTGCCCTTTGCCAGTGACTGAAGCGAGCCACCCTCGTAACTAGTGTCTCGCTCGCGCACGCTCGGCTCTTCCCCACGTTTCATCCAGCGGAATAGTGACTCGGTCGCGTTCAACCGCTTCGTATGCAAAATTGCGATCCTCGGCTCGTTAGGGGCGCCCATAAGAGGAAAGCACGGCCGGAAGACCGAGAGGGTGAACGATCGCGAGAGACGCTCCAGACCGATCCTACGAATCGTTTCGTCGCCGTTTTATTATTACGTTCTCCGATGTTACGTCCCAACGGAAGATTCTTTTGCTCGCTGCCTATTGCCTTTTCTACTCGTTTGGTTACTTCGCTTTAACGCTTCCACGCGATAAGTATTTTTAGATTCTACTTTGCACTGAAAATATTTGAAAGGACGATCAATTTTTTCCTTTTGGAACGACAAGAATGGATTCTATATAAGATTTGCAAGCGTAAATAAGCGAATATGATTGGAAATCGTTTGAAATTCGAGCGAAGAATTTTAGCGTTCTTTTTTGACGTTGGCTTGCGAGGGAAGAATCGAAAAATTTGTGTAAAGTTGTTAAGTCGAGATACCACGACTCGACACGACAAGCAGTCGCGATAAGAAAAGAAACATCGAAAGAAATCTGAGAAGGAGATAGCAATCGCCGAAAAAGATAGAAAATCGCGGCATTCTATCACTGTCGCCTTTAAACGACGCAATAATACAAGATGCCCGGATTTTCCAAACCATTTCGTTTCCCTATTGGTTTCTTGGCATCCGTTAGTTGAAGACTAACGCGTAACCTGGCGCAACATCGATCGATTTTCATTGTCCAACGAAAGTAGTGCATCGCTCTAAGAGACATCGAAACAAGTGAGAAACGCGGAAGTACGTAAAAATATCGTCGAATATCGATGAACAATGCGATGACGTCACAACGTACGATTACGCGTTTTAAAAACGATAGAGAGAAATTATGTTTATATTCGTGAGAATATAAAAAGCTATTTATCGGTCTTTGAAGCATCGACTTCTTTCGATATCGCTTTCTTTTTAACAATTTTCGAACGAAAAGAAAAAATATAAGTTGCGGAAAAAGAATACGAGACAAGATTAATTGGAAATATTTGGGTAAGCTACTCTACGTCAAGGGTTCCCAAAATCTTGCCTTTAAAATAAATCAATTTTGCATTTTAAATTCCAAAATATTTGGCGGACCAACAGAAAGCCGTCGTTAAGACAATAAATTATATATAATCAACGTAATCGCAAGATATATTGCACGTAAAACCTCGAATCTTCTTAACCGAACAATTTTTAATTATTACATGCTAAGCGCAGAGTTCACAAATATATATTGTTCGTAATATATCATCATAGATGAAATCGATTAGTAAATAAAAGACTTTATTACTACACTGTTACATCCACTCAGCGTCGTCTTGCATACATTGCTTACACTCAGCCACATCCTCAGTACATATACACATACGCACCCACATCCTCACCTTTAATTCCTCACAGTTGTTTCAGGAGGTTTCGATGGTACGTGGGCAATCACGCATCCACGTTCTATTCTAGCAACGCTCATACTCATTCATCACTCATACTCGCAAGTCAGATATGTGCCAGATGTGCACCTTCGACAGGGCACGTCGAGGGTTTAGACCAGACCTGGCGGGTCGCCACGTTAAACTGTGCGGTTTGCCTGGTGATTTTATATTTCGATTGAAACATTCGTTTCTTATCGTATGTATACAAAGAACACTAAATAAATGAAAATTTGCATGTATCATCGTTATAATACACAAATACGCGTTCTATTTATTGCGCATATTAATCATTTTTTATTCGTATTACATTTTCTAAAAGCAGTTTACCTAAGGTGCAGTCCGCTGTAAAGTTACGCGTCTTCAAAGTAGCCTGTGAAACCATTTAGGTTGGCCAGGTCTGGTTTAAACTGCTTTTGAGACGAAAAAGTTTACACCTTACATAAAATTTGCTTATTAATTTTTTTATACGGGTTTTTATACACGGGTCTAACAGAACTCTCATTCGATTATTTCGACGATCTTTTCACATGGACACGATCGGTATCGCGTGTCGAGTGGGAATCATAGAACTTCGTAAAGCGGCAACTTCCACTTTTCGCGTAACTTTCGCGTACACGTTTCGAGCGGTTTTAAAAGCCCGCTTCATTGGTCTCGAGCGACATTCTTACTCCGTGGTCCACCGTAAGCGTAGAGAGCGGCGTCTCGTAACTATCCTCGTCATACATATTGTATGCGAATGACCCGGTGCTCGCGAAAACATCGGTATCATTTATATATGTATGACGCTCGCGCGATATGTTAAAAGACGGACGTTTCTGCCAAATGTAATTCGTCGGAGTACGATATACTGGCTTCTTGCTATTCATTTTATTCGAAGGAACGACGTTCGACCTTCGCGCTCGACGAATCGTAAATAATATCGTTTTACAGCGCGAAAACAGTAATGCCTCGTTCCCGTCTGTCTGCTCGTGCTCTCGTCGAGCCGCACGTAGCCACGCATCGCTACTGAGAGGGTGCGTTTAAATGCGTCTACCCACTGTTTTCTTACCGTGGGAAAATAATTATAACCGTAGCAACTTTACTGCCAACAATAACAGTCGAGAATGTATTAATAATAATATATTATCTTTGTAAAGATAATAATTATAGTAATAATTATATAGAGATAGACGCGCGTAAACCAAAACGTTCAATTTTACTATTTTAAATTTTAAATTAAATTTTAAAATAGATCGAAGAGATCGGTTCTTCTTCGATAATGAACTTATAGTTTGCATAGGCGTTATTATATCGTGAAAATTATATTTAATTTCTGATGTAGGTAGGTGGATAATAATACGTAATAATTTTGTTATTTAATGAAAGGAAAATAAATGTCTGAAAAAATGAAAGTTATTTATGACTCGATCTAATAAAATGATCTTACAATGATTGACTTTAAATCAATTATTATATATCGATTAAAAGGTAGGTAAGAATTCAGGAAATCTCACCGGTTGCTTTTTCACGAAGGCGTTAGAATTTGATCTCAAGGAAAACGCTCGGGATCGCTCGCCTTCAAAACCTTTTTGAGGTCTCGCGTCGATCTTTATCACGAAAGAGAGGAAGAAAGACGTTAAAACGCGAAGAGAGAGAAGGAAAAGAGAAGAGGGCGATTAAAGAGCCGTTTAGAACGAATCCATTTACGAAAGCGCTTCAACGAAAGCTTCGAGATTCGCGTCAGGATTAAACTCCCTAAAGGTAAAATCGTTGATGCTGAGAAGCGAACAGGCGATATTAAGCAGCCTTTCGTTGGTGACTCGGCTGCGTCGGAAGAACGATCAGGCTCATAGAAACAGTCCGGAAGAATTCCAAGTAAATCGACAAAGAGAAAACGGCATTATGGATGCCGTAATTCGTAATAAAAGGTATGGTATAATAGTTGTCGCAGTCGCACGTCAAGCAAGAATTTCCAAGCCGCGATGCGACGAGTCTCCATTTCGAAGACTTATCCATCGTTGGGCAAAGACACCGTCGGTGTTTACTTTTGAACGTCCAATCCACCTCCAATTCCATCGTTCATCAGAATATTTATGCGGAGACGTCCTATCCTTTTGAAAACGTCCGATACAAAATCACCCAATCTCTACTCTGATGAAAATGTCAAATTTCAAGACAACGCGCTTATCCATCTTAACTTTACGCAATGACGTCCTTATCCACATGGAATCTTCCGATCTAAAATTACTCTTCTTTCAACTTCCCCCTTTTGATTTTCGTTTCATCACTTCATCGAAACAAATTTGCAATTTCAAGAAATTCACGTTTATCCATCCTAACGTTCATAAAACTACATGCCATCTACTTAGCAACGTCCGATCCAAAATCGTCCTACCACTCAATTTTAGTGCAAACGAACCTCAAATTTCAAGACAACACGCTCATTCATCTTAACGTTTACGCAATGACGTCCTATCCCCTTAGAATTGCTAAGTCCAAAATCCTGTTTCTTTTATCACTCTATTCGACCAGAAAAGACCTGTAATTTCAAGAAATTCATGCTTACCCATCCTGACGTTCATGAAACCACATAACATCTGCTTAGCAACGTCCGATCCAAAATCGTCCTACCGCATAATTTTAGTGCAAACGAGCCTCAAATTTCAAGACAACACGCTCATCCATCTGAACGTTTACTCAATGACGTCCTTATCCATTTTTAATCTTCCGATCCGAAAACACTCTTCTTTCAATCACCTCCTTCTTCCCTTTCCTTCCATCACTTCACCGAAACAAACCTGTAATTTCAAGAAATTCACGCTTATCCATCCTAACGTTCATAAAACTACGTGACATCTACTTAGCAACGTCCGATCCAAAATCGTTCTACCACTCGAGTTTAGTGCAAGCATCTCAAATTTCTAGACAACACGCTCATCCATCTTAACGTTTACGCAACGACGTCTATATCCATTCGAAAACGTCCAGTCCAAAAACGACCCCTTTCTAGGACTAAACGAATTCCGACCGCGAGTACAGAGGGTGCATTTTTGCGGAACGGTTCCGGTCGATCGACGAGCCACGCCGCGACGTCGTTCACGAACGATCGGTGCACTCACCGACCGTGGAGAACGATCTACCGACCGATCTACCGACCGACCACCTGGACAACTCGGTCTCTGGCACCCCCGCGGACTCTCGCGGTAATCGTTTATTCCACCGTGGAATAAAATGGTGGGTCGCGTCGCTGTAGGAAGGGGAGAAAACGCGGGAGGGCCTGGGGGAGGGGATGCCCGGTGCACGGATAACGTAACAGGATTCCAGGGATCGGAGGGTAATTTCACGGTTCGTCGCGCGGTCGACTAACCGGCCAACGAGCGGCCGCGTTGCGCTTCTCGTTGGCGCGTACGCGTACGCGTGCGTGTGCCGCACGAAGGAAGGAGAGCAAACGAGATGGATGGACCGTGATAGCCGAGGCTCGATGCTCCAAAGTCTAACGAATAACCGAGTGACGAGCGATACGTTACGAGGTTGGAACGTCGCTGCTCCGATTGCTGCGCTTTCGAGCCATCGGGATGCATCTTTGGAGCCATAGGAGCGTGCCTCTCGTGGGATTTAAAGGGAAATTGGTGGAAGAATCCAAGGCGTCGGAGGCGTCGAGGCAACGCGCGTTGCGGCCAAATATTTTCAATGGTTTGCTTCGAGACGTTGATTGGTAGTTTCATCGATCTCGCTCGGGTATAGGAGTCTTCCGAGTGGGTGGCGGAAGGGCATTCTTCGCATTCTCGATGGTCATAAAGAGTTTGTGTATGTGCGTTTGGGCGTAAGTGTGTGTAGAAATGAATCGAAAACGTTTTTGTAGATTTTTCGTTCGAGGACATTCGCGAATTCCTAGTTTTTGTGGAGTTGTAGAGAGCGAAAGAGGGAGAGAAAGATATATTTTAGTCAATAAAGAGAGTCGTGTTGTACAGAAATTTGATTCTTATAAAATTTAATTTATAAATATAAAAAAAAAACATTTAATTGAATCCCGAATCTTTCGGTGAATACGATAAACCATCGTTGTAAATAGGACAAATTTAGCTCTGTTAGCTTGCGGTTTCTACCTTCTTTTCGTTCGTTTAGTTTCTTTATCCAAGCTATTGAAATTTGTCCGCGATGGAGCATCGGTTCTTCGAATCAACTTGGAACGGATCTCGCGCGTTTAATTAGCAAAGTGGAAAATTGACCTCCGAACAGGTAGGAAGATTGGTAGGTTATCGCGATCACGAGCTACGATTTCGTCGAAATGGATAATCGGTGGTGGATCAGCTGCCGGCACGTAGCCACAGCCAATCGTTGCTACGGCCAATTGGATCGAGTATCTCCGTAATGGGCCAATTGGAGTCTTCGATGCTCGTGCGCGATGAACGACGATATCGAACCCCGATATCGAACGACGCCTCGATTCCTACCATCGGAGTTCGTGGAGTGTTCAAGAGGGTTCACGATTTTAAATTTCTTCGATCGTCGTACACGAATAAATGCTGAATTTGAAATGATGAACAATGAATGAACTTTTCTTTATCGATAAAAAGATTATTCCAATTTCAATAAAATAATCTTTTTTTCTAATAATCATTATTACGTGCGTAATTATTAGGTCATCCAATGAATAACGCGGAACGACGCCTCCATTCCTACTATCAAAGTCCGTCGAGTATTCAAGATGATTCGATTTTTTATTTCTTCGATCGTCGTGCTCGAAAGATTCTGGATTAAGCACGAACGAATTTCAGAATCGATGAAAAGTTCATTGTTAAGTTATTGAAGAGGTTACTTCGATTTCAGTAAAACGATATTTTCTTTAAATAATCGTTATTACGTGCTCAATTATTAGGTCATTCCACGATTAATGCAGATTTTATAATAATGCATTTAGGTGTATGAACCAAATATGAACCAAGACCTAACCAAGAATATGATAAATTCACTACCTGCTCTTACAACAAATCGACACAAGTAGTTTATTCTCTTCTCTATCGACTATTAATAGTTCGGACGATTGAAAAAACGGCATTATTTAATAGATAAATAATACGAAATTATATGAAAATATGGATCGCGTGCGACAGTCAATACGCGTGCACGCGTGGATGGGAGACTAAAGACGAAGGAACGTTTGAAGTTTCGCCGAGGAAGGCCGCTTTACTCGTTAACGCGCTGTTTACGTATTCAAGAGATACTTCAAGATGCGCGTTCCAAAGTCAGAGAAAGAGAGTACTGCCTAGAACGGGTACTAACGGGCACAAAGTTTCGAAAGTAAGTACCGAAAAGGGGAAGAAGAATTACGAAGGGAAGAGTAGGGATACAGAAGATGGAGGGAAGGCACGAAGATACTTTATCGTGACTCCGAGTGACTCTCTTAAAGCCGAAAACGTAACGCCATTACGCGAAGAAGTTAAGAACGAAGCGAACTAAGAGTCGTGCGTAGACTCGCGCAACCAGACTATCAGGGTCGAAAAAGGGAATAGAAGGTGAATAAAGAGAGAAAGAGAGAGAGAGAGAGAGAAAGAAAAAAGTAGGCGGAAAGACCGCGGTACGTGCTTTAAGTTAAACGGTTATATTATATTCCACGGTCTGTCTAGATTAAACGCGCAGGGATGGAGACGTCAAAAGCAAGTGGCGCAAGTAACTCCTATAAACTATCCTCCAGACCAGTGGTGCCCAAACTTTACCAAACGCACGCCACTCTTCGCACGGAAACGGCGTTTTGCAATTGACGCCCGTCGTACTCGCGCTCGACACGTTGCGTTAAAGACAAATTTAGTTAATTTTCCTTCGACGAATCCACGGAAGCGAAAGCTTACACGATCAATCCATTGGTAACCTCGATTGAATCGAATTCTACTGGCTTAACGAAGAAGTAACTCGCAATTTTCGTCAGACTTCTCACACCAAATTCGACTCTACTGGCCAGTTGGAGAAAATTGAAAAAAGTAAAGATCCAGAAAAGAAAGGAGTTCTGAACTCGCTGAAAGGTCGAATCCACATTGATCCACGAGAATTGCAGTGACATTTCTTCTATGAAAAATCATAAGATCAAGCGGAGTCATCGGATCGAATTCGTCTCGCTTAACGAAAAAGTAACTCGCAAATTTCGTTAGACTCTTCATACCAAACTCGATTCTGTCAGCCAATTGGATAAAATGTGAAAAAGTAACGATTAAGTCGATCCGAAGAAGAAAGAACTTCTGAACTTGTTGGAAGATCGAATCCACGTTGATTTTCGATGGAGAATTTCAATGGCAATTCCATGAAAAATCATAAGATCGAGCGGAGTCATTGGAAGAAACTCGACACGACATTGCGTCGCGTCGTTACGACAATCCGGAAATGAATCAATCGCCGTGCGGAACGGCGAAAGAAGCCGATGCCGCAATTCGTTGGAAATTCGTCTCCTTTTCTTCCTCGTTGGAACTTTCCAAGCGATGGAGGAAAACGTAGGAGGCAGAAAGTCCGTTCGTTCTTCTCGACTCGACAACATTTCCGATTACGTCGATCGATTTCGACGATCTCGTATCTCGCGTCGTTTACAGGCGAATTTCAATGCTACGTAGCGAGCAGAGGAGGCCAAGAAGAGACTAAGCTTCTTACTACGAAAAGGCAAAGGACGAGGAAAGTGGAGCAGGGAGTCCGCGAGGCTCCGCCTTACTAGCGATGGGTTAATAAGCGTCTTTTCAGAGATTCCTGGCCTTCTTTCTATCGGATAAACAATGTTTGCTCCCTCCTGGAACTCGATATCTCGACTATGCGTCTAGAGAGTTTGGCCGCTGCATGAAACGACGAAAGGAAACGATATCTCTCGCGAGCAATTTTATCGGAAAGATGATTCCGGAATGAAAGAAAAATTCGAGGTATCTCCCGATCGGCAAACATAAATTTTTCCTTTCAGGCGAAAGAATAACGCGGGAGGAAGAGCTGCTGGTCGAGATAAAGAAATTTCCTTTTCGAAGAATCGTATCGCATCCGCGGGATCGTTCGAAAGAGCGTTTCGTCAAGATAACTTCCGTTTCGATATTTCACGGTATTCTATCCCTCGAAGCCTCCCTCGAATTTACACCGTATTTCGATCCGTCTCGAGGAAACACGATCGTTCGGATGAAGAAATAAAAACCTGAAATCGTCTTCATCTCCCCGTTTTCTCCAAGAGAAGATCTCTTGGCAAATTATATTATACTATAATTCCTCGATAAAAAAATGGGCAGGGAAAAATCAAACGAAAGAAGAAAGTCGAAAATCAGGAAAAAAGTGAAGCGCGAATGCATCGTAAACTCGAGTCGAGTCGAATCGAATCAACCGCAATCGATTAGAGTGCTAATTAGATGCGCTTGATATAGTACACGGACGTCTATAGTTATCGCGGCATTGTTTAACGCGCAATTTCAGCTCCGATACAGCGGGCGATTCATCGTGTCGGCATAAATTATTTCCCGTTGTCGAACGTTACGATCGTCGCTCGGTCGAGCGCGATTCGTCCTTTCGTTCGCAGCTCGTTACGTAACGGGTAGGACGACGAGTCGTAAATCATTTCCTAATACGGTACGCGGCGTCGCTGATCTTTGCACAATTCCGTCGAGCAGATTACAACGCGCACGCCTCGTCGTGGTTACACGCTCGATATCGTATCTGCCCTGTAAAACGTGTACATCGAAGCTCGAGCATTGCCAAAAGCGACGATTCCATCGCCATCGACGCGAACAAATCACCGAAGCGCGACTTCTCGTCACGATCCGCTCGAAAAAGTTCGATCGTCTTTAGACATTCTCAAGTAGGAACGACCAACTGGACAACGTCGGGCTTCGTACGATTTTATTCGGGAATTCGGGAATTTTTATGGCGCAGGGCACGACGTCGACATTTAAGCGTGTCGAAGAATCGACACACTCTCAAAGATACACCGACGCGTAGGATAATATAATCCTGTCTGTTGCATTATCTTAAGATCAGGACGCGAGTAATACCAACAAAGATATAGAGGATGAAAGAAACGCGAAGAATTTCAGAGACGCGCGAGGAGGCCATTCTAAGCGAGGCAATGAAAAACCAACAGCGAAAAGAATCTTGAACAATAAAGTTTTTTATTACGCCGTGTAATATATAAAATGTCGGGTTATTCAATGGAAAAGAAAAATTTATTTCTAAATTCAATCAAACTTAAGCGTGCATCTAATCATTTTCGCAATTAATTAGTGAATGGTGAGAAATGGAGATCTAGTACAAGAGAATGTAGAATTAATTCATTATTATCGGCATATTTTATTATACAGTACGACCCCGCTTACGTAAGGATACGTCCCAATAAGAAATAACGTTAGACGAGATTATCATAATACGTTATGAGGATAGATGAAATAAAAAAGAAAATAAAAAAATTTCTCAGTTTTTTGGTTTTATTTTGTAACAGTTATTATTAAATATAATTGTAAATATTATTCTTAAATATTAAGTATAGATTTATTTATTGCTAATATTGATTTTTATTTGTTGAATATTCATGAAAATCAAAAAATTTTCAAATAAATGAATCATATTTGTGATGAGAAAGATTCTTCCTCATTTGACATTCTTTGTTTTTTTGTGAAGAAGTCATCTAACGTCATTTGCCCTTTGCAATTTTTTCAGCAAACAGTTGCCGATAGCAAGACTCCGCATCAATGAACTTCGTCTTGCCTTTGAACTTCTGTCAAAATTTAAATCATTTTATACAAACTGATCCATAACTTTTGTTATGGCGGTTAAATTTTTTTTTTAGAAAATCCATTGAGAATTCTTTTTGCTTCTCATCTTCCTGCTCTTGTTGATCCATTAATTCTTTAAGATCGTCATTGAAAAGACCTTCGCCAGTTCTAACTTGCAATAATTCTCCAATATCCTGCGCATTTATATAATCCAACCCTGTTTCATTAGCTTGCATGATAATTTCTCCTGTTACTTGTCTGCTTAGATTTTGAATTCTCTCCTGAGTTCTTCATTAAGTGGAACTCCCAGTAGATGATGGCCGTCCGACACGGAACATGGCGCATATCCGCCAGCAGTAGTAGTCTGCGATTTTATATTCCTCACACCTTGTAGTTGAACTACTTGAACTACTTGAATTAGAGTATAATGGATGCCACAGTTTGGATCTAGATTATAAAATACAAAATACGGTGTTTTAATAAATGGAGGAGGGGGGGGGG
>JAITYT010001443.1:76952-97764 GCA_025433975.1 Liostenogaster flavolineata
AGGACCTCTTCCGTGCAAGGTGGTGAAATCAAGGGAAGGGGGGGTGGGAGAAACTACGGCTCGACGGAAACAACGGCTACGGAATTCCGTGACAGCGTGACCGAGACTGCGAGAAACAGAAACGAGGAAGAGTATACAGATAGAGAGACAGAGATAAAGAAAGGGAGAGATAAAAAGAGAGAGAGAGAGGGCCGACAATGAGTTATGTAAAGTGCGAAAGATAACGAAGAGAAGGAAAAAGCTAACCCAGACAAAGGCAGAGAGAGACAAACGAGAAAGACGGAAAAGAAGAGGAGAGAAAGATAGGATTCGTGATCGTGAGCGATGATTTCCACGCTAGCCACTCGACTCCGTTCCTGTTGTTCTCCTACTCACCAAAACCTAACGGAGCTATAGCTTTCTCCCCCACTGCCTTCCCTTCCCGTCCTCCTGCCCGTCCTATCACGAACTATCCTCTTGTCCCTCTCCTCTTCCTTTTCTCGTCGTCCTCAACCACCCACGATCGCCTTCCTGGTAATCGTCCTCCACCTCGTCCTCGTCCTCGTCGTCGTTGTCATCGTCCTCCTCCTCTACCTTGTTCCTCGTCCTTCTCCCACGCGTACGTTCGCGTATCCAGCTAGCTCTTTCGTACATTGCTGACAGTGGTAGAGTTCTGTTCGTAGTCAGGCGAACGAGCAGAGGCTCGCTAAAGCTCTGCCTATACCCGCTACCGCACTGCGACAATTTGATAGCTCGATCGTAAGACCCTCGAGTGTGCTATATCCAAGGGGAAAATGGAGAAAAACAGGGGAGAAAAGAAGGTGTAGAGAGAGAGAGAGATAAACAAAGAGATAAGAACAGAGAGGGTGGAAGAAAGAGAGAGTACAATTATCGCGGTAGGGTCTTGTCTCGGGAGTATAAACACAAGTTCAGGCAAATTGAAACCGACTTTAGTTGGAATAACAAAATCACGGAAATATCGACGCGGAGCTCGACTTAATTAAGCGAGCGGAAGAAGAATATCGGAAACGCATACACGGAATAACATTGTCTTCGCGCGTTGTTCCGCGTGAAGCGGATGATAATACGACTGAACTATCTTTCGATAGTTCTATACGAAAATACGTTACTATACCATGAAACTATCATTTGTATCGTATTAGGTCTTGCGATATGAAATGTCAGATTTCTTATCAATCGCGAATTAATAGCCCAAATGGTTGTAAATATGTTTAAACCACTCTTTATTCAATTTTTCTTTTTCTATTAACGATCAGATATTTTGTGTTACACGATCTAAAGTGAAGATGAGCAAGAAGGCCCTTGAATATTATTAAATCAATGCTAAGATCCTTTATTCGACTATTATTTCCTATCGAAGGAATCTAATACGATTTCCCTGTTTCTGTAAGTCGATCTTCATTCTGCGACGATAATGCAACGTGAGATTGACGATCACTGAAACTGATGAAACTTTGGACAGATTAAAGTCGTTACTATTCGTCGAAAGTTCAACGATTCATGATCCTACGTCAAACGGAGAGATTGCGTTCAGTCAATAACGTCATTCATCGACGCTAATGCGCCGATAAGAATCGTTTTCATTGATTCGTGGAAAGCTCCAAGCTTTGCAAGCCACGTATCAAGCGACGAAGATAAGATAAGAATGGAAAGATAATGAGCAAGAGGGGCCATTCGTCGGTTTCTAAGGGAGGATTTCGAAGACGAGGAATGTTCATTTCAGTTCGTGGCCAGAGGATGGAGTACGCTCGATCTTTATCGAGGATGTTTGTGGCTTCTCCACGAGAATTATGGCAGAATCACGGTCAAACCGCGTTCATACGAAGTTCAATTTATGTTTTTGTCGAACGTGATTCTTGCACATTCGTCGGAGACTTAAAACATGTAAAATTTGATGTACGTTTTATACAACTTGGCTCATGGAGACGCAGAATTTTAGAAATAAAAAATTGTTCGGAAATTTAATTCATATAAAATTTAACAAATTAGATTTATTTTCATTAATAAAGAAATAAAATCACATACAATTGATAAAAAAAAATTAAAGGAAACATTTAATTAAATACGAAATCTATCGATGATCACGGTGAATCGTCAATGTAGGTGGATCTCGACATAAATCTCTATGTTTCGAGTAATTTGAATTTTTTCGAGGTACAAAAACAATTAATTAAATGTCGAATCTACCGATGAACAAGGTAAACCGTTAAAAATGGAATGAAAGACTGTTGTGTTTTATACTTGTTGTGATTTGAATCTTTTTTACGCGGGCTATTCTTTCGTGAATGATTCAGTTATTATTAAAACAATTCATGAAAATTATAAACAAAAGATTAGTAATTTCTTGTCTATATTCATCTTCTCCCGTAACGTCTATAATATGTAAATATGTAATAGATGCTTGCTACTCTCAGAGGAGCAACGACGATAAAAAAACAATCAAACAACAAACGTCTATAATGACAATTCGAACAGTTTCAAAATCTCCTGAAAACAAAAATTTTGGATTATTAAACAAACACAGTCAGATCGGTATATTTTCGATTACTTGCAAACTCTATCAGACAGAAAAAGATTTTTAATAGAAATTGCTTCTTTCAACGAGAACTATCGCTTGGTAGCAGATTCATTTATTGTTTAAACAATGAAAGGAAATATATAAACAAATAATTATTAATTTCTAGTCTATATTCAGTTATATTTAAGGAGGAGATCTGTGGAAAACCATCTAGTTAAAGGAATGCATTATCGGGGGACTCGATTTAACGATACAACAAAGTCTTCTCGCATGCTTCTTTGTAGACGTTACCTCGTAGCAGCTACAAAATTATCAATTTATTGAGACTTCGAGTCATTGGACGACTCGAAAAATACTCGACTTAAAAAAATGACGTACCTTGAATAAATGACGTATACAGTAAGAATGACAAAATATAAGGAACACGATATGAATTTGTAAATATTAAAGTTTTAAAATGTATCGTACAAAATTATATTAATAATCGCTTAGTAACTTATTAGTCAATTCGTGAGCATTCACCCGATGTACCGATGAGACAGGAAAGGCAACGTCTGGTTGGCTGTCGGTCTTGGATATTTCAGCTTCTCAAAGTTACGGCCATGTTTGCACTTCACTTCGCTTCACTTCACTGCACTTCGCCACATCATACAATTCATGCGTCGGAATTACGAGTATATTCCGCCGATGTTCGCACTACGACGATCGTTTACAAACTGACACAGCGTAGAGTCAATGTAAGACACGTAGGTCAATCGAAATAACGAATCGTTACTGTTGTCATTTTGGTAGTACTTAAGCCGTTCTTAATTCTAACGTAATTCTAATTAGTTGTCCTATCGGGAGACGCGTACTACGAGCGGCGCGTACTACCGGTGGCTTGCACTTGAATGTTTCATCAGGTGGTGCGTACCACCAACAATTTAGTTCATTTAGTAACTAGAAAAGTTTCCATATTTTTAACTTTAATTTGACGTCTCCCGTTAAAGCAAAGCACTCTTAGAATGCAGCCACTCATGGGAGAGAAATATGAATTTTATTGCCGGTGTTAACGTGTTAATCAAAATTGGACACTTCGTCTTAACGTTATTCGATTCCGAAGTAATCGTAAATTTTTGTCTTTTTTTCATGATACGAGCATTCGAACAGAAATCAAATTTCAAACTCGACAACTTTAAAGTAGTCAAAGCTAGATATCTATTGTTTTGGCATTTAGACGCACCTAACGTTCCGTACTCATTCCCATGATTAAACTTTCCAAACTCAAAACTTCATTTTCCGAATTTTCGTTCAGTCAATGTTTTCAATGTAGTCGCTTGCGTCGCGACATTCCTCTCGAGTTCGTTTCCAAGAATAGGCGCGTTGAAAGAAGTGAAAAAAACATGGAAAGAAAAGGAGGACAAGAGAAACGACTAGAAAGAAGAAGAAAATGATGGAGAAGCAAAGAAGAAGAAAAAGGGCACGAGAAGGTTGTAGAGCGGGCCCTTTGTCGAAATAACCTGCAGCTCGAGGCGGTTCTCTTTTAGCCACGCCCCGGAAACCTTTGCCTGCCTCGTGTCAATGGAGACGAGACCTTATTAGGATCGACGGTAATTTTGTCGGCGGGTAAGTTTGCTGATGAGTATACCGACTACTCGTAGACGCGATAAACTGAGAATCTCGACGACAAAGATGACGAAGACAAGCTTGTTCTCCTCTATTGGATGCGACACGAGCAAGAAAATCACGTCGAATTTAGGTTAAAATTTTTCAAGACAATGCGATGCGATATTTCCAAAAGTAGCTTCATCCGTTAAGCTTCGACCTTCGTTGAAAATCGTTTCCTTCTGTCGAATCGATCTTCACAAAAGTTCCTGACTCGAAGGACAGAGCCACGGGAGAACCAAATGCGAGGAAGCTCTATGATCGATCGATCGTAATTCCTTTTGCGTGCAAACGCCGACGATGAATACTATACTCAATGGTAGCAAGCTTTTCAAGATTTTCAACGTATCTGTGGCAATACATCGCGATGGTCACGGTCATATTCATTGCATCGAGGTCGCGCAATACGAATTGTCGGATTATTTAAAGAGCAAATGACCGAATAACCAACCTTCCGTGGTACGTTTCCAATGTAATCATTCATAGCGATCTTAAAATAAATACTGTCAAGAAAGAAATCAATTGCTACGGTAAAAAATACGAGATTAGGATCGCAAACAACCCAATCTACTATCTCAAACATATCAAAGGAAGATAGCGTAACCAAGAGATCAAAGAAATTCAAGCCAAAAGATTCTCAGGACAAAGCTAGGAACAACAGCCACGAGCTAATCGAGCTGAACGTCATTGGTTACCAGCTCTGTTTCCCGTACCACAAGATCAAAATTGCTGGATGCTGTATCAATAGCAGATCGTAATTGTTCATCTAAAAAAACATATTGGTACAAAATATCTGTAAAAAGAATAACGTTTGCTTAAAGAGTACGGTTAAAACTCTGAAAAGTGATTAAATTGGAACAAAAACAATTATAACTTTTAAACATATACATCTAACCACTACGACGATCAATTTGCGAACGACGAGAAATCCGACATTTCGTATTATCCGACCTAGTAATTCGACAAACGTATCGAAGCAATTTCACGCGCGAAATGAACCATGTCTGGTCTAAAACCGACGTTTGTCCGAACTTTTAATAACTTACTGATATTCGATATTGTATTATAAATTAACGCGTTTATGACGTGATGTACCACCGGTGCTCCTTTATCGTTAATAAAATCAGGGAAAAAATGTAATCGATCGGACAACTGATACCGCAAGGAACATATCCGTTGAAACGTGCGACGTTCAACATTTTCTACGCATGGACAAAAAACTCGACCGTGAATTAAAATCGCACTATAAATACGATGGAGAATCGCGTTAAAGCGAGAGTTTCAAGATGTAACGGTGTTCCTTACGGACATAGAGCGAATATCGCTTGGTCCCGATAGGGATTTTAGCCTTTCTTTTTCGAGGAATTCGTCCTTGATACATCGAGGACGTCGCTGTTGTCGGTCGATGTGTCACGAAAGATAGAGAGCCAAGGGGAAAGGCGAGAACGCGGCTGGAACTAATCTCTCGAGGACCTAAGTAAACCGTTTTTAATGGATCCATCCTGGCGGTGAGTTCGAGGACGCCCACGTTCTCCGTATTTTGTTTCGGTGTACAATCGAGAAGCGACGATTATGACGGAGACTGGAGCAAAGGGGTGCGGAAGGTCGAGACCGATGGAGAAACGACGATTACCGTGGTGACGCGGAAGAATACATCTCGCGCGAGATAATGAACGAATCGTTAAAACCTTCGTTAATAAAGTTCCACGACGATGTCGAGCGACTGGTACTTTTATTGCAACGCGAACGACCGTGATAAAATTGGAATAAAGTCGCTCGCAGTCCAGACGCGTTTGTGTCCTTCTTCCATTGATTCGGAGACCGTAAAACGATACCTCGTCGTTAACTTTCTCGATTACGTCGCGAGAAGAACGTACGAAAGGGAGATGTCCCTGCCTTTTTAACGGGGTCGATATAAAAAAATCGTAAGGAAAGTGTCGTTGGATAATAACGACGTTCAGGTAGTGACAATTTTTAGAAACGATTACAAGTATTTTTCTTGCCTCGTCCGATGTAAATCGTCCTTTGTTCCTTGGAACAATCGCGATCGCAAGAACCGAATACTTATTCTACCGTGTTATTATCGCCGTTAAATTCGGGATGAATTTTTATTTATTCGCTGAATACATTTTCACGGCGCGTTGGAATATCGTTTCGTTCTATTATCGACGGAGAAGGAACCGGACGAAACAGACGCGAGACACGAAGCGTCAGAAATTTAATATCGAGCAGGCTTCGATCCTCGCGAATTAATAACGCCCGACCACGAGGATCGTTCTTACGTTGGTCGTTAAAACGAGGAGGGACGCGAAGTGGCCAACGTAACCTCGCAGATCTTATCCAAGAGCGGCTGATTACTTGGCGTATCTCGCTGGAAGCGGAAGGCAGACGGAGGACTTTGAGAATATTGTAACGGACCAAGCGTACTCGCTGCTGCTACCAGTAGGTTGCTACTAGGTAGTAAATTCGTGGATGCTCCTGTACATGGAGAAATTCACGAGGAAAGGAGACACGCTTTATATACCGGATGAGACGCGCACAGCAATCAGAGTTTGTTCGAAGTTGCGGGACGAACGTTGGTCGTCCTCGTCGTTGTCGTTGCCACCGAACTCGTCGAGTTACCGAAGCCGCGCCCGCGTATCCCACCGTGGGATTTCTCGTTCGTTCCAAACCCGCAAGATTCCTTCAATGCCCGCCAAATATATTCTCGCATTCACGATTGACTGCGGCAGCCGAGCGACCGTCCATTCAATGGCGAATAAAACCGATAGGCGTTTTCATCCTTCTTTTCTCTCACTCTCTCTCTCTCTCGCTCTCTGACGAATATTTTGAACGAAAGGACACGGCCTTTTCCAATCTCCAAAGAAAGAACTCCTAGCTTCGTACCGAAGGGAAATGATGGGAATTTCCAGGAAAATAATTAGAAGGATAAATGACCGTGGCAAAGCGCGCGCCACCGAACAACTCGGCGGCGCCCTTCGATGCGCTTCGCGTCCGCGTGATCAACGCACAGCTACGATTACCCCGGAGGCTCGTTGTATTTTTGTTATCAACGATTTACGGAACGACGAGTTTCCAACGAAGCGGGTGAAATACGTTCGTTATCTCGCGATAATATCGCGCTATTTGACGCGAGAAAGGTAGATACCCCGATGGAGTATCGCTAGTACGAGCGAAAATTCACGGTAATACGCCCTTTCTCTAACGGCACTTTGACGTTTCCATCGATTTTCTCGCGTCGCTTACATCCTACGAACGAGGACGTTCCCAAGGTATTTTCAAAATCATAAATATAAAAGTTAGTTCGGGATTTCCTCTTCTTAACCCATTCGCATCCATAAGCTTGCTGGTACGAGCGCCGGATCTGGCCTCGATCACCGCAAGCGTACTGGTATGTGTAATGCATGGTGTTATTTATTTATTTTTAATTAAAATAGGTCGCGAGCTCATTCAAGGGCCCATTGACATTCAGAATACATTTACCCTTAGCCTAGGCGTACGGAAATATAAAACTATCCAAATCTAGTGATTTTGAATGGATGTAACTCTAGACTTGATGCGATATATACGAAGAACTAAAAAAATATCTGTACTCGCTCTGGTGGCAATATCACAGTTTTCCATAACCAAATAGTAACGTAAGTAGCATATAATTTTTCTTCCCTATAATCATTACGTATATTATTTCCTATAGCACAGAGAATTTTGGATAGGGAACTAACTTCGCTTATAATAGGTTATAGCCTCTATAACCCGTATTCAGCGCGCGTTGTTTTTACCCTATTTTCTCTATCTTCTTCTACCCTGGCGTTTTTAGTTTTGGGATGGTTATAATGCATAGTGTTACTTGTCGGTTGATCCTGCTACTATTTGACGGTTTTTTTTTTACTTTTTAACATGTTACCTGTAGCTGCCAAAAGATGTAAGCAAAAAATTTCAGAAAGGTGAAGCTTTGTCATATCCTAGTAATAATATTGCTGCAATGAAGTGGATAGATGTCAGTGGTGTTTAGGGTTGATTTAAATCCCAGGAAAGAATGAGAATGGGTTAAAAGAATCAAAGTACGCAGGCGATCTGACCCCGTGTTACCCAGGTAATTTTACCTTTGTTAATCCAAGCCGTTTTCTTCCGTGGGTTATTGTTTTTATACATCGGATTAAGCCATAAATAACTTCCGATTTTTTATTAAACATTTATTTTGCTTTCATTAACCCTTTTTATGCTAGAAGCAAAAGTAGCGCCTACGTGACAAATACCAGACGCCTAGACAGCCTAGACGTAGTGAAAGAACAGTTTTCATTAAAATATAATAGCTGTTAATTAAAATGTTGTCATTATTTAACTGGAATATTGTTTTAATAGAAAAAACTCCGTGGAATCGATAGAAAAATTATTAGAAAATTTTCAGTAAAATTTGACCAGTAATAAAACATTGTTGGTTCTTGCTCCTTAATGGAGAGAGCGTAACTGCGAATTTTTGAAAATTCGGAGAGTTAAATGGGTTTCGAAGTTTAAAAAGAAGCATAATTTCTCTACTTTTTTTTTAATGTAATGAAATGATTTGAACAATATTTTATAAATTTTTTATTTAAAATTTTGAAAATACAGCTGTTAAAATCTGGTTTTTGGAGACCCTGAATCTCGATGGTAAACAGGATAACTCGTGATATTTTCTGAAATTAAATTATCTGAAATTAAAAAACCAAATATTTTTTTAGACCTATGAATAACTCGTGATTAAACGCAGGATTTAAAAAAAAAATTGAATTTGAATGTTTGGTAAAGTTGCATGCAAAAAATTGAACTTTCGGTACAATTTACACCACATATTGCCTTGTAAAATAAGTTGTGATAAAAAAAAACCCTTCGTACACAATTTCGTTAAGATCGGTGCATTAGTTTTTGAGAAATTGTACCTACCGACTTCAAAAATAAGAAAACAGAGTTTAAAGTTTTAAATAGGAATAAAATGGAAAAGAAAATTTTTGTCTTAACTTGCATTAAATCGTTCATTTCAGTCATATAAAGCAAAGACCTTGCTACAGCTGCAATGTTTAGGGCATCCTTCTGCTCTTGCCTGAGACGAATTCTTGCTTCCCAAGTCTCAATCTGAGCTTCTTTTTGGCTATTAGTATGCGAACATTTTTCTTCATTAAATCGCGTAAACGGATACCCATCTTCTTTTGCACGAGTCCTACGAAACTAAAAAGAAATTTCGAAATTTTAACCGCACCTCGCAACCTCAATCAACAATTCCAGAATATGTTTCGAAGTCTCCGTCTCCAATATAATTAACGGCTCTCTCTCTCTCTCTCTCTCCTAGAGCTTTACTTCGATTAATTTGAAACTTTGGAAAAATATTGTCAACATATTGTGTTATTAGATACAAAAAACGGACTTTTTGAAACTTCCAAACCCATCTAACCCCTTAACTATTCTCTCGTTGGCCCCTGCTATCCATTCACGCAATTCGCGTGGAATCCTTTTCGTACGTCCCTTTCGGAAATAAAGTGGCCCGTTTACAAGACGGCGCCTTAATTAAAAAATTTCACTTTGCATCTCAAAGTAATTCCCGTTCTTAATAACTGGCCGGCAAGCTCGGCAAACTACAAAGTTTATTACACCTAATACTTTACCGTTGCGACGATGACGACGAGTCCTTTACTCTTTCTCACTTATTTTCACTCTCTCTCTCTCCCCCTCTCTCCATCTTTCGAACTACTCTTGCCAGCAATTACGCGAATTTGTTTGCTAGAGGCACCGTGACAAAAGTCGTCGACGAAAAAAACAGCGGAGAAAAGAGAAAAGGCGCGCGGTTAACGTGTGCCGCGACGAAATCGACGCGCAGTCGTTTCCGCTCGTGATACAACGAGAATATCGCGGCCACGATGTACCTCCTGAACGCGTTACCAAAGTTCTTACTTTTAACATCTTTGAGCACGAGGGCAGCGTCGAAAAGCACGATCGAACAAAATAAGGGCACGAGATTACGTTACGACGGAAACGGAGTCTTTTCGAGATCGAAAGGTATACCGCGTAAGATCAAAAGAACTACTTCTTTGAGCGGGCTCAAGGAGAACTCGAAATTTCGAATTTCAATGTAAACGAAATTTTCAAAGACTCTCCCGTAATACGATACGAGCTTTCTACCTCGTCGATATTTTCATCCGCGTATCTCTTTATCGTTCGATCGGACGCGCTGCGTGTTCCGTTCGATATTTGCTTTCGTTCGGCGCGTTCCTTCGCCTGTTTTCATTGCTCTTTCGAACTCGCCGCTTTCATTTGCCATGGCAAACCCGTCACCGTGAGCCACACGATCCGATTCGATGTTTTCCTTCGCGGAAAGTCGCGTTGCGTCGTCTACGTCGAATCTGTCTTTCCAAACGACGCGTAAAGATCTTTTGTCTCAAAGTGACGTAACGGATTTCAAAAGCGTTCTTTCGTCGAACACGTTGAACGTACTTATCAATGGCGATCGCGGAACGTCTGTCCTCTTCTTCGGAAAGAGAAGACACTTTCGAACGATAGAAATGGCGGGCGTGAATTTTTCCGCTCCTGAAGACGCGCGTTCCTTGATAACGTCACCTGTCGAACAGGTAAGACGATTTATTCGTAAGGGTGCGATTCTCTCGGAAAAGTTCCAGATTCTAAACTAATGCGAATATTAAACCGATTAATTTTACCGATATTATATTTATATATATTTATATTAATTATATTTTTATATATAATATATATATTTATATGTATATTAATTTATATATGTGTAAAGAAAGTAGACTTTCTTTAGGTTCGAATCGGCCGCGCTTCTCGCGATCTGCTCGCCGCTTATTCTAACGACCGATAGGTGGAATGAGGAATTAAATAAAAGAATATAGGAAAGAGACCGTTAGACGAAAAAGTTCAGAATAAGATAGATTGTAAATTATACCAAATTATAGTTATAGATAATAGTGAACATTAATTGTCGTTTCTTTTGTTCACAGAGAAATTGAATGATACACAGAATAATTTTGTTTACGTTATCATCCTAAATAATAATTGTCTTACACACACTCACACACAATATTAGTAAATCATTATTTATTGTGTGAGCGTGTGTGTAATAAGATATTTTCTGTATAGTATTAACACTCACGGACAGGTTGTTTTTTCTCCGTCTTTTTCGGTTTCCATAAAGTCATTGTTTAAGAGAATTAAATAAACACGTATGAATGATTTGAACATCATTTTCTTGGTCATGACTCTCCGATTCATTGTCACATTTTTCGTCACGGTTCTCTGATTCGTTATCACTTTCTTTGTTGGATAACTTACGTGCATAAATTATGTGCTCTTTCGTGCTTACCATTTTCGCAAAATTGCTAGAAAATACTGTAACACTAGGTTCAACAGACAGATAGCACTATAATTAATGGTAACTAGAAAAAAACTCAATGCGCGTAAAATAAAATTAACGCAGCCTCATAAAAATTACGAAGTCGGAATGGTTAAACGTAAATTTAAGTTAAGTATTATTCGTCAAATCGATTAAATTTTATTAATAAAGCGGAAACTGCGATTTGATCAATTTATGCCACTGGTGGTACATACAGTTGTAAACGCGTCAAAATAATGTAACGTGATATCGCACTCGCTGACGTTCGCGATACATGAAAAGAACGAAGGTACTTCGCTTAAGTTGCTCTTACATTTATTAAATTTCCTTAGTCATGGTTAAGCAAAGAAGCGAACGAATAACGAATGAAACGCAGCCAAGGAGGGCATTCCACCGAGCATAACTTTTCGAAAAGTGCTACGGACGAAACACTTCGCATCGAATCGCGTCTATTTTGTTTACCGTCTTGCTTTAAATATTAATTCGTCCTCGAATTTTTCTCGTGGCAATAAAAGTTCTTACTAAAGGCGGAATCGACCAATATCAACTTCTAGGTACAATATAACGGAAATTTTTCATCGTTTAATGTTTTCGTTATAGCAACGATATTTTCTAAGCCTGCAAGCATAATTTGATATAATCTTGTATTTTGTTTCAAAGAGGTGATATAAAATGAGATCGAAAGACAAGAAAAGATGAAAAATCTGAAAAATTACGCTAAGAAATTGAATTAGGTAGAGTATGCCTCGAAGTGACTTCAAAGTCACGCGGACCTGTAGAGAATTAAGAAGCTTCTCTCTTCGTTTGGATATTGCAGTCGCGACGTTCTTCGTCGACGATCGAGTTTTATCCGGCGAAATCTTTTTACAATTTTTTACACACCGACAATCCTAACCTCTCGCTGTACTTTCACGAGTCTGTTTCACGAGCCTGACTCGTGATAAGAATCGTCAACCAAACACGAATATCGCGAGGACATTTCGAACGAAACTTGAATATTACGAGTCATACTTGTGAACGTCACACACGGACAATACGTCTCTGCGCATTCCTTTGAGTATATTAGATCGAGTAGAATATAATTACGTATTTCGCGAATAATTGGTCGTATTAAGTCTACCAGAAAGTTTTGTCAAATAGTGAAGTTTGAACAGTGCTTTGAGCATTGCATTTCTACGTATGAGCTCGATATATACGCAAAGAGATGGTTGGTAACGATGGAAATTATATCGCGCAGTAAATATTAATTTAGCTATCGAAATGTATTAGTCTCATTTCATTCAAATTGGACAAAAGTTTCCGACAGACCTAATATTTCTAGGTAATTTTAGATAGCAGGTTATCGAATAAAACGGTGCGTATTCCATTTGAATAAATTCTCTTCCAATACAAAAATTACATCTTCTATTTCGATCTAAGATGGACCAGTCAGTAGAATCGATCGTTATCCTTTAACTTCTTGCAATATTTTGACAAATCGAAATTGGTTGTCACAATTTCGAGCCACGGGTAAAAATGACGAGAGAGACGAGCCCTCGAAAGCGTCAGCCGCTTCTCGAACGAACGAGGTAGTTAGAGGTTAAAATGGAGGCAGAGTCGCGATACCTCGAACAATTTCGCGGAATCATTCGAGTAGGACGGGAAGAAAGCTTTCGCGATTCGAAAGCGTCGCAAAACCTTCCGGCCTCGCGGGAGGGAAGATTGATCACCACGTCTCGTAAACGAAGATTCCTTCGTCGAACTTTTTACGCCTCGCCTTCTAATATCCCGCGTTGGGGTGTGGGAGGGCGTGTCGGCAAAAATTGAGTCGGAGAAGGAGGAAAAAGACGAAGAAGAAGAAGAAAAAGATGGGAATGAAGGAAGGAAGATTGAAGGTAACGACGCAAGAGGAGAGAAAAATTCTCCGTGGAGGCGTAGGTGCCGAAGAAGATGGCGCTTCTGGTGGTGGAGGTCCTTCCGGAAGAGCTCTTAACGCTCGACGCGTTCTTTTGTCGTAACCCATCAGCGTTTCGCGGGGGATAAGGTCGCGAGAGTCGAGTTAGCCGCGTAAATTGGCTTAAGGGATTTCGGAGCCCTGGGTGAGCTTAATAGCCAGCGTCGTACAGGCTGCTTTCCTCGGCGATGCGCGACGCCTACACGTGGGAAATTCCATGCGGCCTGGAGCCTCGCGACGAAGCTTTAAAAACGCGAGCTTCTTCTTACGCGACGTTTCGCACGAACAGACCTTTCCACTTTAGCAGCGACCACACCAAGAGAGCCGATCGATCGTGGCTGCCACGAGTTACGAGTGGAAGAGGCGACGTTGGATCGTCGGTTACGAGGCGTCCGTCGCTCCGTTCTGCCACGAAGTTACAAAGGAAAGTTCGAAATCGTCCGAAGGCAAGTGCAGAGAGACGATCGTTGAAATCCATGAGAATCTCGGCAAAATTTTCATTGAATTTTTATTAAATATTCGGTAACTAAGCGCCAGAGTAATTGGTTCATCAGGATAAAGAACTGTAACGTGGAGCGTCGATGGTCACTGTGAATTTTTGCTTTCGACTGATTAGGCTTTGTACAGCTTAATCTGTTTGATCTTCAAACAACCTTATTTGTAAGCAATAAAATCAACAGATCGACCTATTAAGCAATGATGATATTAAAGTTTTATTAAATATTTAATAAATAGTCAGAAAAATAATAGATTTATCGAGATATAAAATGTTTCGACTGACTAATTCGTATAGACTTTAGATTTATACAAAAAAATATATGACCCACGGAAAAAAACGATTTGAATCAACATAAGTAGAGCTACTTGGATGTGACTCGGGGCCGGAGTTTGTTGCTTTTAACCATTTGCCATACTGTTTAGCTGGAAAAATCCGGACCCAAACGGTAGGAGACGACGCGTATTAATCGCGCCGGAATGACATGAAACAGTGTATAATACTAAAACTAACGACACATAAACAATTAACACTTGAAAAAATAAGTAATAATATACTATGAATAGATAAGAAATGGTAGTTTAATTGAAATGATAGTCTTGTGAGGGCCAACAAGTGGGACTTCATCAGAAGGAATGTATCGAACATCGAAATATATCGAAAAATAAATAAAAAATTAAAACAAACGATTTAATTGTAAAAACAAATGCTAGCGTTGAATGAATATCTAATAGGAAAATAGCTACAACTCTAAAAATTAGTAATCCTGCATGGTATAGTACTTTTGAAAGCATTGCGTTTAAAGCAAATTTTACATATTCTAGTTGGGTTTTATTTCGAGCCGTCGAATCGACATGCTTCGATAAATGGGCCCAATATTGCGCTTGAAGTCGAAGAGGTGTTGCACATAATGATGGTTTTCCATGTGCTTCGTAGTCCGGTAATTGGATATTTTGTAAAATTGTCTGCTATATTTATTCGATGATAAACATATGTCTCTTTTCATTACCCACCTATTATTTTCTAAATTATGTACGTATTGAACAAAGCCATAAGGGATATATAAAAAAAAAATTTCGGTATCCTTCGAGAATTTTTCTCATGATCGTAACTGACTCATCAAAAAATGGTAAAGGGTTAAAGAGGGGAAGTCCCAAACTAAAGACGATAATTTCGGTTTAACGGCTCCTATTTTTACATTTACGATCTTCAAAATATCTTATTTAAACGCAGTAAAATCGACAGTTTTCGACGCGTCGGCGAGTCGAGTCACGACGAACGAGTGACGTTCGTAAACGGAAAATTAGTTTTCTTCGAAGATTCTTGTTGAACGTTTGAACTCCGCGCTCGAGAGTACGAGAGAGAGAAAGAGTAAGAGCGATCGATAGTGCGTCTCTCGAGAGCGAGGCGGACGCAATAAGGAATCGTCGAGGAAAAGGGAGGAAAAGCGAGAGGAAAAACTGTACGCGTCGGCTTAAGGACGATTACTCGTTGGAGTAGGGGGAAACTATCAGGCTTTGCGATTCCCCTTTGGGTAGCCTCTCGGATCAGAATCGACGATCTCAAAGCGATCGCCGATAATCGTAAGAAGATTACGGTGCCTATGCAAAGTACCTATAATTTTCGAGCTTACGAGGAAGAACCGCGAGCGATTTAACGCGGATTCTGGTCGTTGAGGCGAGAAAACGAGGAGGAGAGAGAGAGAGAGAGAGATAGGAAGAAAACAAGGACGGAGAAAAGCGAGGAGAAAGAGCCACAGGCTTGCGGGCAAAACGGCAAACGGTTTAAATCATTAAGGCTTGTTTGCAGCCGCAAAGCAGCCGCCGACACGTAGTCTCATACACGACCTCTCACGATTCAATCCTCGATACACTCGCGGATCCTGGCCGCGCGCTCGGATTTAATGCAACGCTCTTCGTATTTGCATAGTATGTAGGTACGTAAGCGGCCCGAGGCCGGTATACCTCCCTCGATCTCGCGAATCAGGAAAACCGCCCTTGTCGTGCCGCCCTTGATTCGCTTCTTGGGGAACGGAATATATTATTTTTCGATTTAATTTATAAGACGACGAAGCGAGCGAAAAGTCGACCTACGTCTGATTTAAAATGGGAGAAGAAACGTCTGAGGTAAATTTACTTCGTTTTTAGTCCCATATCGATTTTACGTTTTGAAAAGTTTTCTGATAAGTTAACGAACATATGGAAGTGAGTCATCTAAATGTATCGAGAGATCCTTTATAAGATGACAAACCTAATGGAGTTAGGTGAAAAGCTAATCGATGTTGAACTCGGATCGGCGAAACAACAGACCAAGAAGCATTCAAATGTTTCGAGAGATTTTTAGCATAGACGTAATATCTGATACGACAAAAATCCTCCTTTAAAGAGATTCGTTTCCCGATAGGTTCGCGAGCATCGTTAAAAACCTATTTCGAGAACTTTCCAGTGGTTAAAATCGACGAAAGAATTTGAAGGACTCTACTGAAGTAATGCATGCAGAAGATAGCCTCTCGTAACAACGTAAAATACATACTTTCGAAACTTCCACGGTTCGCAGTTCACGAGCTTAATTCAACCGAGTCACGTTCAACGTTTCACTTCGTTAAAGAAAATACGAGATCGAAATGCAAACGTATCGACATTGACACAACGCCATCTTGTAATAATATTTAATATCAGCGTACCATAATGTAATATTAACATGAATATCGAATGGAGCTGACTTTCGCCGAATCATAAATTCGTTGTGTGAATTAAATGCCACACCGATAAGCTTAGATCTAAAAAATCGATAACAAGCTCAAAGAGGCGACAAAAATTTAATCGTCCATCCTGGTTCGGAGTATACGGAAAGCCAATGCTGATCCATACAGGCCGCCGAGGCGTAAACAAAGGCCTAGCTCTAGTCTCAATCCCTAGAGATTGGCGCGGTGCTAACGCGTTAACTGCACCGTATTACACGTATTATTCGTTCGTGCATGCAAAATGCTAAAAAATCATTGAAAACGACGATAAGGTTAAATAAAATTTGCTTAATGCGAGCGGTAAAGGCGTGCGTATTTAATACAAATCGACTCATCGTTAAAATCGATATTCTTTGTCTCGATACGCACGAACGCTACCTCGAGCCTTTCGTTAGAAAATCTATTCATTTTCATTCGATTGCTTCGTTTTATGCATAGTGCCACGAGTTGATATTTGATTTAATCTTTCAATGCGATTAATTCAAGAACAATCGATTTTATAAGTAATTGATATTAAATGGTTATTATGACTTTTATCCGGAATAATCGACTGATATTGTCGAAGCACACCATTCCTAGTTGCGATGTTCGCGAGAAGAAACGCATTTGATTCTAATGATGCTAACAACGCCCCCAATGTCAAGAACGGCGGATCGAGTCCCTACTCGATTTAACTTTTTAGGTACCGTACGCTACTATTGTGGTGTATCTAGAGTATCATGATTTTGGATGGTATTATACGTTTTATGTTTGATTTCTCATTTAATTGTTTTAATTGCTTTAATCGTTATGAACGGTTCTTGTGCTATCCTAAAAGATTAATACGATAAACGGGCATTCCTCGAAGAATTTCGTTGCACACCACATCGATCTTATTGGATTGGCAACTAAGTGATTGCGGATTTTATCAATAAATGGTTTTAGCACATACTTTTGATTTATCAACGTGTTCAAAGCATCTAACCTATATTGCTTTCTTGTTGTTTGGACTTCCGCCTTCAATTTCAGATATAATAATAAGATATTTCAGACATATTTTATTGTATTATTTCCGAAAAGACAAGTACGCATCGCAAGCACACAAGAAGGGAATGAAGCCTTGAAAGAAAGGCAGTGTCAAAATTGGTTTGCTAAATTTCGTTCTAGTGATCTTTCACTGAAAAATGCGCAACGATCTGGCCGTTCAGTTGAAATTGACGAGACCCATATCAAGGGCATTATCGATTCAGGTCGTCATAGCACAACACGTGAGATTGCAGAGAAGCTCAATGTATAGCATACATGCATTCAAGAAAAATGAAAACAGTTTGACTATGTCAAGAAACTCGATTTACGGATCCCTCATCAGCATTACCTATTAGCACGTTAACCGTCACATTGGTCTGGGTGTTTTTAAGTAAGTTTAAAATAACAGCGATTTATTTAAAAGATTGATAGATTTTACTAAAACGCTTTGAGATTAACAACGTAAATGTCACAGCAATTCTGCTTTCCATTCGCTTTATTTCTTGACGTACGATCGATTCGAAGACTAAACGACTGATAAGGAATTCAAAACCAGAGGCAAATTTAATCGTCAATTGGTAACCGCAAATCCGCCGATGGTGTAAATGGAAAGTTCAACCAGTACCTGCCATTTAACGCATAACGTTAATCAACCAAAACCTGTTTCCTCCTCGTACTTCTGATTTTTCATAGAAAAAGAGAATCGATGCTAACGATACAAAAGCATGCCGTCGGAATCGTTGATCTAAAAGGTTCTTTCGTCCTAGTCGAAAAAACGAAAAAAGCGGAAGTTCAGTCGCGATGGATTACCTACGGCTAGCTGCGAAGGCAAAGCGGTGGCTCTCTTAAGCACGATCTATGCAAATGAATTTTCCGAGCGAATAATTACTCCGTCCATGCATCGGATAAATTCAAAGTTCGGCCGCGAGCTATGTTTACAGGTGCTCAGCGCGATGATGTTCAGAAATTATATAGCTAGTGTTTCCGTGCTCCGAGAAGGAGAAAGAGAGAGTGGTGAAGGAGGAGGAGGAGGAGGAGGAGGAGGAGGAGGAGGAGGAGGAGGACCATCTTCGAGAGGGGAGAAGAAGGCGTAGCTGACTGCAAATATTTGATACCTCGGAAAGACTTTATGAGTCACCCGAAGTTTATCGTACCCGTAATTTACTACCGATAGTGTCAACAATGATAGAGTCAACAGGAAGTCTGATCCTCGATAAAATTTACCTCTTACCGTACCACCGACCGAATGGTCGTCCGTAGAATCGAAGAGAAGGACGTTGACGCTACCTTTAAACGCCTCCCTCTGAGCTACTAGTCGGCTACATGCAGGCATCCATTTATTAGGTCTAGCGAAAAGTTCTGTTAGTTTTGAATAAAAAGAAGCTAATATTTACTTTTCTTAAAATTTTATTAAAAATTTTAATTAAATTTATTTAAATATATGTTTATACATATTTAAATTTATGTATATATAAAATATAATTAAATAATTTAAATTAAAATTTCATTTACTGTTGATTAATATTTACTGGACGATATAATTCCTATAGTTACTAACCGCCTCTTGGTGAATGTGTCGAGTGCATATGACAATGGTCGAAAGAGATTTCGATTAATTAATTAAGAGATTAGTAAATCTATTTAATAAAAACAAATAATTTGTTTTGAAGATGCAACGATTTTCGAAGTATTTCTTTCTACTAAATGTACTAAAAGTACTTCTCTTTGCTTCTCCATCTTAATAATTTAATTATATCGACTTTATGAGATTCGACGAAGATAGTCTTGATTGATAACAAGAAGGACTAGGACATCGCGATATTTCCAAACGTCTGTGGTGCTCGAGTAGTTGAAAACATAAATCGAAGTTAATCACTAAATGTAATTGAAGTTAAACGTGCGAATCGTACATTTAAAACGATCGTAATTAACACCGCGTTATTAATATTATAATAGCAGCGACTCAATGACTCCATTCTTCGTCATTTTCATTGTCTCGTTGTAAAGAAATAATAACTGCTTTATTACTGCGTCCAATGGCAAACTCAGTGACCGACATCGCGGATGATAATCGATAACAAACAGTTTGTTTCCATATTTCTGTCATCGTTCCAAGCAAGTGACACGAATCTCACGAAAAATATGAAATTCACTATGACTAAAAGTTCGTACTTTCACGTCAAGTAACGAAAGGGCCTACTCGTAAGCCGTGATCGAGGCTAACCCTAAAACATCTCTTTCGAATTACGTCAATTTTAAAAGTCCCTCTGGTTAACAATGGCAAACGCAATGACTGACATCTCAAAGAATGATCGATAACAGTTTGCTCCCATATTTCCGTCATCTTGACAAGGGAGTGACACGAATCTCATAAAAAATTCGAAACGCGCAGTGACTCCATTCATGAGAGAACATCGTCGAGAAAAATTCGTAGTTTTCCTTCGAAGGTTCGTAGCAAAAGCGTCAAGTAAAAAAAGAGACCTACTCACGAGACGTAATGGAACGACGAGGAGGAAGTCGGTGAGAAGATGGAGACTAACCCTCGAGCATCTCCTTCGACGTACGTCAATTTTGAAAATCCCTCTGGCTAAACGAGATAGGGTTAATCTCGGTGGGAGAGCCTTATCGTGGGTAACTGCATATTATTACAGACGCGATGCATATTAACCTGGTGTATCCCGTGTTCCCGTATATAACGGGGCCAACGCGTTATCCTCTCGCGTTGATCTTCTCTCTTGGGCGTCTAGTCGTCGACCGTACAAGGAGCAACGAAGGTAGGTAGGAAGGAAGGATTTTCAAAGCGACGGGTGCTCGTCTATCTGGCGAAGAGCGTCGTCCACGAGCGAAACCATAAACAGCCCTTAAACGTGGCCTTGATCCTCGAGCTTAAGGCGCGCACTCGTTCGTGGTCGCACGCGCCCGGAGATTGCCCTTCGAAAATATCTCGATCGAGTCGAGTAAGTCGTTTAAGCACGGCTCCGATCGGTTTTTCGTCGAAGGCGACGCGACACCGATTGAACGAGAGAAAGACGAACTCCATTTCGAACTCGTTGTCCGGAAGAAAACGATTTAAAAAAAAAAAAAAAAAAAGGGAA
>JAITYT010001443.1:97920-111006 GCA_025433975.1 Liostenogaster flavolineata
ACACAGAATACACTAGGCTACGAACGAGCGTGCACGAGATAAGATAACAAAAGAAGGCGAAGCGGTCGATGATGAAGCGAGGATAACGAAGTCACGAAGATACAAGGCTAGCGAGGATCATCCGAGGCAATGTAATTATATCGGAGAGCTTCTACAGCTGCGAGTCCATCTTCGAGTGTCGACGATGCCAAGATCGATGCTTTTATCGAATGACAACTCGACGTTTCAGGCGTTTCTGATGTCTGGCTCAAATAGAGGAGCCAGAAACATCAAGACGTTAACATCGACCACTCGTCTATTAACTCGTCATAGGAACTAAAATGATTTTGTAGCCACGATTTTAATCTACCAGGCATTTTATGCAAGGGTCGACAAATCATTTTGATCTTGCGCTACTACCAAAATAATACCGAGTGTTCTCGCCTAACTCCACGGGTTCGCTACTTGTCTATCCATTCTTCGTGGAAGCTAAAATGATTTTCTAACTATGATTTTGACTTACCAGACATCATGTGCAAGGGTCGACAAATCATTTTGATCTTGCGCCGCTACCAAAATTATACTGGGTGTTCTCACATAACTCCACCACGCTCGATAATTTTGCTCGTTTGACAATCGTCCAATGCGGTTCTCGTGTCTTCGTCTTCGGTTTCGTATTGGCAAACAATACGTGATTCATCGCGTTTCAATTTTGCGATTGTCATCTTAGAAGACGGATAAGTTAAGGAGGGGAAGAACTACTCGTATCGATAAAAATGTCGGCAGTATTATCGTCGATCTTATTACTGACGTCACTAAGATCTTAAATTAAAGCTTTATTCGACTCTTCCACTTAAAGTGTACGCGTAATACGAACTCCGCTAAATTCTTTCAAATGACTGGAATAAAGACGGCGATATGATAAAGACGAAGAAAAATACTGACAACTTATATACACAACTTATAATAGTCAAAGTAGTCTGACCGATAAACCTTAAATAGTTGAAAGTGTCTTTGGCGGTGAAGAAGTCGTGATATCGCTAATTAGAGAGTGCTTAAATCGTGCGATCGAGCGTAATGATGGGTCCCCCTTTCACTCGAGTGGAAAAAGTACCCAATCAACGAAAACGCTCTTCAGCTTTTATCAAAATCATGAGAAATACAGCACGAAGTCTCTGGAAAAGACAAAACCGAAATACGACGAAACGCTCTATCCTATGAACGCCCAAGGACGTCTTCCTGTACGTGGGTGTACTTCTGTCTTTCTCTCTCTCTCTCTCACTCTGAATACACAAAGCAGACTCGCACACGTATAAAATAAATATGTGCCTACGTTTTCATGACAGTAGGTTGTACAGGAAAACGAAGAGTTTAGAATCCAAAGATGTACGCGTCCTTTCACATTTTCAGTCTCAGTGATATCTTTTTATGAACTCCTCGAAACAATGAACGCTTTGTTTGAATTTCACTATCAATTATAACCGAAGAAATGTGCAACCTAATTAAAAATTCCTTGGGAAACTACTTCAAATAGATCAGAAACAGGATATTCTTAATTTATTCACAATTATTTTTTTAACACTTAACCCCTTGGTTGGGCTAAGCGACTTTAGCCGCGGACCGCTGTCGCTATTGTGATGGGTTAAAAAAGTTAAAAAGAGATAAAACAAATTGTTTTCAATTTCAACAAAATAAGTTCACCGTTGTGTCTTTAGAGGCACAAGCAAACATAAAAACAACTTTTCAAATAATAAAAATCGGTGGATTGGCTCCCCACCAGCTGAAACATAAGGAAAAATAGGTCCCCGACTAAGGGGTAACGTAAATGGCATATAATCTCAGGGTACCGTTTTGGCCAGTAGTCAGTGGTGAATCAGACGCAGCGACAATCGCGCCCTCTGTATCGACGATTCTCTTCGAGAGCGCGCCGCAGTCAAAATTTTAAGAAGAGCCACTGGATCGACTGGCAATTACCTCGCCTAGAATAGGAACTTTTTTACGCGCGTTCGACGATCGCTTCGAACGCCAATACAACCATACACTTCCTGCCAGCTCGACGAGGTCCAATCGTCGATGAAGCCAGCTTCGATTCATACACGAATAGGTGCGGACACCTTCGAAGGGGAAGGCGAGAGGGACGATCGCTTTGAAAATCGCAGCCTCTTCTCGATCGCGAACCCGCGTGAATCGTCGCTAATTATCGTGACACGACGAATACCGATCGAGAAAGTTCCACGTACCGCCAAATCCAAATTGGCATATTGATTGTAATTGCCGACTCTAATCCGTAATTATTACTCGTCGTAATTACACAGGCGCAATGATCGGTCACGTTCCACTCCCAACGGAGTGTCCGTAACGTTCCGCATATAGCAGAGGCATCGCCTGGAGAATCAATTACGGAGAAGTCCGCGGAGGTTTGATAACGACTGTGCGCTTTACAACTCGTCCAGTGGCAAAAAGTGAAGCTGGTGGAGACGAGGCAGCCGATCGTACGCGACGAACGTGTTCCATCGAGATCGTTCCGCTCTGCGATCAGCCCCAAGCAAGCCGATTGGCAAAGGCCTGTCCTCGATGAATTATCTCGTAGGAAGGCAAACCTCCCGACGTTTCCTCCAACGATTTCTCCTTCCAACGGTCCTAAGAGTCGGACAAATCGCTCCGATACGTCACCGACATCGGCGCGATATTACCGAACCGTTAAATTCGAGAGTCGATCGTTGAGAAGGGCCACGCCCTGCATTAATTAAAGACACGCGCGCGATAGAATTCCACGGGGTTCTCCACTGACACTTTCGTAGACGGCCTTAATTTGGGTAGGCTGTCGATAAGGGCAGTCTGCGTGCACTTCGTTTCTACCACATCTTTCGCTATGGTGTTTCGCGTCATCTATGGAAATCAAAGAAATATAATACAATGTACAACGTAAACGGTGGTGACCCACACGATCAAAACGAAAATTCCGCATCTGCGATAGCCTTTAGCGAATGTGTTGACAAAAAGAAGCCGTGTGTTGATCCGTTTGTACCATCGGTAGCATAATCCGCGCGTTGAGAGATATCGTTCGAACGATTTCGTCAAAAGCTTGATCGCAGGAGAAGTCGAAGCAGTCGCTCATCGAATATTACGTTTCATAGTTAACCTCAGAGTCAGTACTTTTCATTGAAACAAAAACATTACGATTTATTTGAAAGAAAAATGTCTTTTTTACCAATTTGAAGTGACATCTTTTAAATAAAAACAAACCTACATCAGACTCATTCGATCCGCTAATAATTACGTTTATCTCGCGTTTAATTATAGCTTAAATTGGCATGGACGATGCCGAGCATAATTAACAGACCGTTCGGTTCGTTGGTGGGCGTCGTGGTTCACGGTGAGCCACGACAAGAAACCGATCGTATTTCCCGACGTATTTTCTCAGGAAAAATAGCTCGCTCTCGTTGAAAGAGAACGCGTAAGAATATCGTTATGCGCATTAGGAAGGAAAATGCAAAAAAAAACGAAGGAGAGGGACGATTATAAGTACGATTTCGTAACGACGAGAACCGATGATGTTATCGGATGAATGGCGAACTCGCGATTCCTGTTGATGCTCTTGAGCATCGAGCCACGTGCCGAGCCGGAGTGTCTCAGACTGGATGATAAAAGGGAGTGGGAGGATCGACGGCGAGGAGGCTGAGGGACGGGACGAGGCGGAGGCGTCGCGACGCCGAGTAACACAACCACACCCTCCGAAGGGCCCCGCGGATCGATAGACACTACCACCACCCCCCTCTTTGCCCAAGCGGGGGGAAGAAGAGAGAAGAAGACCGCGGTCGGGCGAAGGAGGACGCAAGAGAGAGGAAATGAGCGTGTCGGAGAATTCAGAAGCGTCGGAGAAGACGAACGGAGAGGAGGAGAAAGAAAGAAGAAAGAGAGAGAAAGAGAGAAGAAGAGAATAAGAAAGAAGAAGAAGAACTAAGAGAGGACGAGACAAATTGCCAGAGATCTCGCCGCTCTGCTTCTGCCACTTTTTTTCTTGGCCAGTTACCTGCCAGCAGCAACCAACGTCATGGGAAACTTCTTCCCTCTTTCACCGCCCCTCGCCCACGCTTTTACAGGTCTCTCACTTTCCACAGCGTCCACGCTTCCCTCTCTGAGTCTTAATTCTTTTTCGCTTCTTCGATCTTATCGTTTGGAGACGCGCGACGACGCGCACCAAACGCAAGACAAGCAACGTTTCTCTTCGATCGTACTTGTTCCATCGACACGTTGAATTTTCATGGAAACGTCGAGTCGCTCGAAGGAAAAATTCGAATAACAGGAAAATTCGGTCTGCGTCGTCGAACGCGGCCATCGATTTAATTCTGTTGATCGTGACCCGTTCTTGGAAAGCGGAAGAGAGGTCGGATCGATCCTCGAAGCAGGCATCTTTGATTTACGTGTTTGCGACCTCCAGTCGATGTTCTCGTGTTATTTGGTCGTGTAACACGAAATATCGAATTTCTCATCGTTCGCGAATTAATTGCTCGACTAATTTTTATCGATATCATTTTTATTTGAATTTAAAAGTCATTTTTCTTTCTCCTTTTCTTTGAATAATCCGACATTTTACACTACACGACCTAATATTATAATTATACCACTACGTTCGCATCGATATCAACTCGATAAAATTTTCACGGCCGAACTGTGACAAGCTTTTCTTTTTTTTCTTCGAATAACTCGACATTTTGTATTACGCAATCTGATTTTCATTGATAAAGTGTTTTAATCGATTATTGTAAACGGTGTAAAAATCAATTTTTCTTTTTCTTTGAATAATAGAACGTTTCGTGTTATAATTGTACCGATAAGATTATAATTCCATAAGATTTCCACGACGGCTCGATTGGACGTCCTATTCACCCTCGAGTCGAAAGACGAACGTAATCTCGCGAATTCTAACGAACTCACATCCACGAGTGCACGCGGAACGAGGGCAAGTTTCGATAGGAAACCGGCGAGGACAGGCTCGTTTCGCGTCGCTCGGCCCACTGTCATAAACGATAACGAACTAGCGCGGAACGAAGAGACGCGTCGACGCGTTCTTCTTTCGCCAGACGCAATTTCGACAGGGAATTTCCTCTCCGTTCGGTCGCGTTAGGCGGCGTGCGCGGTGCCTTCGTGCGCGCCCCGTCTTTCCCATCCATTGTCTCGTTGTCACGCGAATCACGGCACGACTGCGTCCCGAGGACTTTGTTTCGTTGATCACCGTCCCCGTCGGCAAACAGCCGGCGCGGCTCTTCGATCGCGAGATCGCCTGGCCGAGACACGCTCGTGTTCGGAGGAACCAAGAGCCGAAACCAAAATTTTACTCTAACGTTCTCCTACTATTAACTGATGCTCTGACTTATATTTTAACTAATGCCTCCTTTTGAATCACGAAGCCTACACTATATTTATCTGGAATCGAGGCTCGTTGGAAGCTTAGCTTTTTTCTAATTAATGCTGTGAATTAAGGTGAAACCGTATACTAAGGTGAACGTACTATAGCGCCACCAACCGGTAAAAAAACCAACCGGTAAAAGTATATATTTTAAAATTGTGCTTATAATTACCAACTGTTGCTGATGCTGCTGCTCGTTCACGATGTTGATCCCATCGGCTCTGGAATCGACCCTCTTGTGTTCCGGAAAATAATTCAAGTAAAAAGAAAATTAAGGAGAATGATTAAGAATTATCACTTACCATTGGAATTCAGCTTATCAAAGAAGTAATATTCCTGTCGGCCCTTAGTAAATAGAAAGACTGATACAAATGAGGTCAGACAAGCTGCAGCTACCCCGTCGTATTTCGAAAAATAACTTAAATAAGAAGGAAAGTAGTGACAACGGCTAGTAATTGTCACTTGCCTTTGTAATTCAGCTTATCATAGAAATAATTTCCATGAAAAATACGTAACCCTGTCACCCCTTGATAAATAGAGAAACATTGATGCAGAAGAGTCGAGACAAGGTGCAAGCTATCCCGCCGTATTTCAAAAAATAATTCGAGTAACGAGGAAAGTGGTAGGAACGGTTAATAATTGTCGCGAGACAAGGTACGTGGTACAAGGTAGAAACCAGCTACGCCAGAGAGGATGCACGATCTCGTGAGATGTAAATGAGGAACAGTTACATCGCGGAAGCGTTCCACTCGCAGGAATATCCGAATTCGTACGAGAGCAGAATACCATCCCTTGTTAGCGCGAACCGATTATACGAACCGTGAACCGAGTATGGAGGCGACGGCGTAACGGGCTTGAATATAACGTCGCGTCGGTAACAATCCTGTCCGTATGCAACGTCTCGTAAACTCGACCGCAAGACGAGAAGAGATATCTCGTGGGAAGGACCCATCGTAATAGGATATATCGCGGTAGTAGCTTGAACGCGATGCTGTAATGATCGGTTGGAGAGCTGAACGATGTATTTCGTAACGAGCATCGATCGCGAGACGTCGGATTAGCCGCGATGCGCGTTCTAGAAAAGAGAGGAATCAACGAGACGATGGTCGAAAGAACGACTCTCGAGTCGTGTCGAACGAGAACGTCGAAAGGGATGAAGAATGAAGAAAGAAGGAAGGATGAAGACGTCGTATTTCATCTATGAGAACAATGCGCAAGTTTCTCTATCTTTTACGGATCTTATTTGTATCCGGCGTGAATCGACGGAATTCCTTTGGAATTGCCATAAAAATTCGCTGTGGAACAAATCGAGATTCAAGTACTAGTGAGATCAATTGCGATTAATTCGTATCGATTATTATCGTAGCTCAATTATGTTTCAATATTTTTTCCATGCCTAATATTAGGTCTACTGGAAAGATCCGTCACATAATGTTATCACAAACTTCAACATCGACTCCTTCGACCATTGCATTTCTATGCGTCTGCTCGATATATACGAGAAGAGATGGTCAGCATCCATAAAACTTATATTATTCGGTAAATGTTAATTGATCTATCGAAAACGTATTGGTTTATTTTCATTCAAAAACGACAGAACTTTCCGGTAGATCTGATAACATATTTATACGTTCAGCTTTATTAAAGAATATAATTTTTTACATCGCGCGTAAATACGGACTAACACAAACTAGACAGTCTGAAACTAATGGCGGAAATCCTGGTCCCCTTAACATTATTTAGTGCCTTTTAAGAACGTCGTTGTTCGAAGACAGTCGAGAACATAATTAACGACGAGAGGCGAGGAAAACGCGACGAAATCTCGAAGGAAGTCGAGATCTCGTTATCGAGGGACGACGAAGGGCGTTCGAACACGGGATCGTCCAATCCCGCGGAAAAGGGAAGGAAAACTCGTGGCGTATTCGCGCTCGCGTATATCGTGGGTCGTATTGGTCCCAAGGGGAACGTAAGTTCTCGTGTATATCCCACGAGATGAATCCGGGTTGGTAAGTTTCGTGTTAGGTACGATTCCACGGCGAAGACGTTTCTATTTACCATGGGGAATTCCGTATCGAGTTGCCTCGTGGCACCGAGAGCCGATTAATTATCCCTTCGATTCGAAACTACGTAAGATCCGCAATGAGGCATTCGACTCGAATTCCATCTGTTTTCAGGGATTCCGAAGAGCGAAGGAAGATCAATCGAGGAATCGACTCCGCTTTCGACACCTCCAGAACATCGTCGTCGTGGAAAAGCGTGGAGAAGAGACGACAAATTTCAGGTAAGCGTTTCTCTCGTCCAACGTCTCGACTAAATTCGATGGCTTTCGAGTACCCGTTTAAAATCGTACCTTCGATTCGTCCTTTCTCTTTATCTTCTTTCTCTCCTTTTTCCGTTCAATCGAATCGACCGACTTTACCGAGGAACTTTTTAATGGAAGCTACATCAACGCGTACGAACGCAATCGCAGCGCTTCGTTAAATCGTTGAAACAAGGCGAACGTTTATTAGGCATAAGGCTAATAATGCGGATTTTGTAATGAAAGAAAGGAAGATAATTTCGAGAGAAACGCAGAAAGTATTTCGTTCGATGTTTTTCATATTGAAATCGTCGCTTTTAAAGCGTTTGAACCAGTGCTTACAAATTTCTTGAGATCTCCCCTATAAACTATACGATAGTTTTCAGCAGTACTTCTATTCAAGATAAAGATAAGGAACTATGATAGTAGAGGTATTCGTGATGTTAACACCTTTGGAAAATTTGACATACCAAATTTTGAAGGTTGTCGTCGATACGACAGAATATTGACTGATATTATTTTTTAAACCATTGACAAACTTTGACTTATTCCATCCGAGAAAGCAATCATGTTTGAGAAAATATGTCTACAAGAACATCGATATCGCTCGTGGCTTTGGGATACTTAGTGGATTAGAGCATCGCACGTGAAATGTAGAGACCCAGGTTTGAAACTCGGCTCATCCAGCGCTCGAATTTTTTCGAAAGCTCTACGTTCAATGATTTAATCCACACTAATGAAATCAATCCTCGAACTAAACAAGATTCGATGCAACGATCAGTTCGCAGCGTCGATTGGCATAAATCGATCAGACTGGTACGAGCGGTATTTAGAAGCGTTCGACTTTCCATAAAAACGACCAAGCGACCTGCGATCGCGTTGGAAGGTTCTCTAGAGGTCGAATATTTTTTTCGAAATCGTAGTCTCGATGGAAAATCGTAGGAACACGTAAAATCGATTCGCGGGTGCGTCGTCGGCGTCTTGGAATAAGAGTGAGAGAGGAAGGGTGATTCCGCCGCCCCTATGGGATCGTGTCCACGAAAATAGAACGACGACGACGACGAAGCAAAAGAGGGGACGTCATCGTAAGACGGAGTAGAAACGAAGAAAGACTGAGAGAGATAGATAGATAAAGGAAGAGCGAGAGAGAGAGAGAGAGAGGGAAAGAAAGAAAGAAGACTTCCATCGGAAAGAATCGCAGCAAGGCAAGGTAGGGTCAAACGCCCCGTGATGGACGACATGATGCTGCGTAGGAAGAAATCCAACCGACCAAATTGATCAACCAGCTAGAATCATTCGATTCCGTCTTGCCCTTGTTTATTCCTGCTTTTTGCGTTGTCTTTTCTCGCCGTGTCGTGTTGTTACCATTTTCTTTTTCGTTTTGGTTGTTGCTTCGGTTTCTTTCCTATTCTTCTTTTCTTTCTTCGTTTCTTCCTTTCCTGCACCAGCTTTAATCTTACGACGAGTAAACTCGTCACAATTTCGCAGACCATCGCCGATAGCGATCGCAAAAATTCAATTTCTCGATGCCGAGGTAATTGACCGTGACGAAGGTCCTCCTACAATTTCGTGCTTTTCTGTCGGACTTTCGCCATCCAGGGTATTGTTTTTTGGGTCGTTCTCCGAGGGCATTCCGTAGGTCGATTTAAAACGATCGATGTTCGTGTTTCTGGTAAAGCGAAATGGCTTCAAAAATGAAGACTGTAACGTTTCGACAACTGTTGATATCGCGTGAATACAATCTTGATGGCGCATAAATATTGACAAAAGAGAGAATATTTTATAACAAGCGAATTTCTTAAAGAATACAGTGTAACATTTCGATCGACCGAAGAAATAACACTGTTAATATCGCATAAATGAATTCTTGATCTTGCGCAAAGATCGATATGCTTAACGACAGACATCGTTGTCTAGAACTTGCAAAGCAATGCACGTCGAGACCTCGATAAAATCGTACGATCATCGTGTAACGTCTTTAATTCGACGACAATTAATCGTTAGGTCGTTTTTAATCACTCGTTGCTTCGTAATCGACGCTCTAACAAAGCTAATTGAACGAGTTAATCTAACGAAATCGATGAGAACCCGACGATGATGTTTCAGTTTCACGAGTGTTTCGATTTCGCCGATTTAAGCCAACTATTAGCTACCGGGTCTTAACGATCTTCATCGTTACGAAGAGCAAAGACAAGATAACGACCTTGCGATGCGACGACGCTTTACGCGCGTTCTTATCGCGTCTCTTAATTTTATGTGGGCTCGAGCAACGAGGAATAATTATCGCGCGACGATGTTTCTTCCTCGGTTTACGCGAATGTATTTTTCGCAAACGACCGAGTCCACGGGGAAACAAGGCGATTTCATCACGTCGAAACGGTCTCATTCGGCTCGTGAAAAATTGCAGGAACATGCGTCCTGATAAATCGAGTTGAAATTCCGCTTTCATTGCTCTATTTCTGTTCTTTCTTCCGAACCATAATCGCACCTGACAATTCTTCGTAAATCGACAACACTCGTTCGAACGTCGCTAATTTCGTTAAAACGACGTCTGGGTAATTCTGCAGGCGTTAACTTTTTAAGTTATTATAGAAGAAATTCAAGCCAAAAACAAGAAACACCAATCTGAATCGTGATACTTCATTCAGAACAAGCCTAAACGACACGAGCTTGGCTCATGATTCAACGATATCGATATCTTTTTATCTTAATTATGCGAGAGTTTTCATTCCATTCACGTGTTTAAGTAAAACTTCCCCAAAAAGATGAAGCTAAGTTGTTCGACCGCGTGAATTGCGTGACCAACCTTCTTGTTAATCGTGGCGCTTGCTATTGGAACTTAGAGCGTAAGACGAGAGGTTAACCTCTTAATCTACAATATCGAGTAAGGCTCGAACCTGACTTGTGGTACTTCGTTACAAATAAACGGGTTAGACTCGTGATTCAAGGATGCTCGATATTTTTTTACTTTAATTATGTCACGGAGAATTTATGGGAATTTCTTATGACAGAATGTTCATACACTTCGATGTTAGTGTACATGAGCGTAAAAAAGTGAGACTACACTAGTATGGCTCCGCAGAGACTAACACAAACTGACTCAAAAACTCTAACCAACCCGGACCAAAGATTTTACGTGATGTTTACCTATTTGCTAGAAGTCACTACTTTACAGAAGTTATGCTTCATTGAATCTAACTAACAATTTCCCGCAAATAAAAGGTATGTTGTGACCATTGCATCACGGTTGAAATAAACGCGGTTGGTTTCTTCTAGTATTCGAGAAATCAAACGAATTGTTCGGCGTTTTATCAATTCGAAAAATTCTAGAAGAAACCAACAGAAAAAACAAGTCTAAGTCAAAGGTAGAAGATCGTAATAATTCGTTTTGATTTACGTCCTCTCCGTAGATAAACAAACAAGGCAAGCGTTAACCGACACGTTCTTGAACTTTCTAGGCCGTCGAGTTATTGATTCCGACACAATGTTCAAACGATAAAATTGAGGCAGATCAATAGCCGAACAATCGAAAAAGCTGGAGTGGAAAATAAAATTCATATTCGAGAAATATTCATATTCAAGTTCGAGAGCGAAGGAATTCTTCGAAAAGTAGCGAGCTTAGTACGATATATAAAAAGACCACGGCATTAATATATAGACGATCAAGCATAAACCATGAATTCGAATAGAGTAATAATAAAAAGGTTACGTATGTACGTGAACGACGCGTGCGAGCGTTTCTTGGTGTGAGTAACGTCCGTGTGATCGTCTCGAATATTAGTAAATGTATTGTCTTGTATACATTTATTTATTAATCTCCATTCTACCGTGACATAATAAACTATATATTTACAACATTACACACACGCGCGCGCACCTCCACAGACACGAGAACAGAGTTGTCACGTCGATTGTTTGATTGGTAATGAACTGATTTATTTGATAAAGGAGGTCGTTTATATACAAAATGATTTCTATAAGCTTATTGTTATATGAGTTTGGCGCGTGGCTCTTATCAGTTATTGTCCACACAATTACGCGTGAATTTTCGTTCTATTCTCGCGCTTCGATCTCCCCCAGAAGATGAAGCTAAATTGCTCGACCGACCTTCTCGTCGATCGTGGCCCGTGCAACCGACGAAATTCCAAGCAGACGCGACTGGGATGTACCTCGTACGACAAACAGTCCTCGCAACGCCTTGCACCGGCCACGACCGTGGCGCCAGTGTCGAGAATCGTTCTGAACGGTTGCGCGCAACAAGCGTTTCGATTTATGTAATGACGTAATTAAGTCGTGAAACAGCGATACGAGCCACCGTACTTTGGAGCTTGCACACCCACTAGATGAGGAGTGGAGGTGAGCGAAGGTTAAACGGCCGAGAACGACCTCGCAAATTGCCTCCAATTTATCATAGCCTACGTGATTTCCTTCGAGCAGGTGCAAACAAACTTCGACAATTACCCCGCGAAATTGTTACGACATTCTTCGAATACCGAACGTAACGCGGTTGAAAGCAACTGCCGAGCGAGAGGGATAAGGCCGACGTCTTGCCATCGATAATAATTTCTCCGTACCGAGGACTCGATCTCGTTTTCGTTCGTTCTCGATCCGTCCTATAATCACGGTCGAACGAGAGCCGACGTTTCGACAAAACGACGTTTTTGTCGTTTGACCAGTCTTGTTTAAAGACAGGCCAAAAATCTTAGGTTCCACAGTGGCGCGGTAGACATCGTAGAAGCATCAAGAGCTCGAAGATAAGAGAGACCGCCGAGGGAGGAGAGAAAAATACCTTTCGATATGAGCAGCAAAGGACGTCGAGCGAAAAAGTAAGTCTGTTTCCGATAAAATCGTTCTCTTCAATTTAAAAATGTCAGCTTTTCGTTTCGTGAAGAAAGCATTTCGTCGAATAATTTTCAGAATGGTATACATATCCTGAAAGACGAGAAAGTTGGAAGAAACGAAAACGCCTTTACGATATATTACTTTTATCAGGTTAAAGCGGTTAGCACTGGATTTCGGTATGGAACGCCGATATTCGTAGAATTTAGCACGTGGTAAGTTTATCGAGAAGAAAGGTGGAGAATAAAGAAAATAAAAGTAGGACTCAGCACCGACTGCAACCGGCTTGTGGAAGGGTTGCCGCAAAGAACGATTTCTCGCGAGAAACGAGGACACCCGGTATACAACGGCCCGATAACAGTTCTCGAGAGTTATAGAGGGTGTAAAGTTAGTAATCTGGCAACCGAGTAAAGTGTGAGAGCGAGAGAGAGAGAACAAACTCGTGCGTGGCGAGACACGACGAAGTATGGGTTGAAAAGTGAGATAGAGCGAAGGTAAGAAGACGACGTGTACGCAAGAGAAAAAGAGACAGAACCAGAGAGACAGAGAGAGAGAGAGA
>JAITYT010001443.1:120657-131736 GCA_025433975.1 Liostenogaster flavolineata
GCAAATTGATGTTGCCAAAGTATTATATATTAGGTTGACAACTAAGTTTCCGCCGTTTTTTTACATTGTAACATTCCGCATGTCATTAAATGCTTTTAGCACAATGTTTTAAGGTATAAAAAGAACTTTTTTTTGAAGATAAATTTCTATTACTTTTCAGATCGTTAAAATGGAATATCAAGTTGAAAAAAATGAACATTCTCGACAACTCCTTCTTTTTGCTTTTAATCAAGGTTCTAAGGCCGCAGAAGCTTCTCGCAACATTTGTGCTGTGCATGGAGTGGATGCTATAGCTGAAAGAACCACTCGTGCGTGATTGGTATGCCAAGTTCAAAAAAGGAAATTTTGACTTCAAAGACGCACCTCGTCGAGTTCGATGAAGAGCGATTAAACTAATTTTTGCACGAAAATCCGCGTCAAACGACAAGGGAACTGGCAGTGAAAATGGAATGCTCCCACACTGCTATAAAGAAGCAGCTTCACTCGATGGGAAAGGCTCAGAAGTGTGGAGCATGGGTTTTTTTTTTAACGCTGGGAACTTAGATGTATTAGAAAAAGCGATTTTCTCAAAAACTGAGGGAGATGAACATAAACTGTTTTCAAATTAGGTTTTGACTCGTCGAAATCTATAAGAATCGGCTAATGGATATTACCGCGCATATATTGTGCCGAACGGTGCAACCTGATGCCGTGCCGCTCCACGAAGCGGACAGTGAAATCGAGCGCCACCACACGGAACAGACACTGAAAATCCGCGCCGGCGTGAACGTGTTAAATTCATAAAGACCGAATTAAATCGGTTTCGGAGTCGATCGCCGATAAGAAAGAATTCATCCGACAGAAACAACCGAAATCCTCGAATTTATCGCACGAAAGCCATCCATTCGATTTCTGCGGAATGGCCGTTAACCGCGCGAAGGTTGATGCATAGCACGGGACTCTTCGATATGCGCGGTCGAGTCGTAAATTTTCTCCGTATCGACTAGGTAAACGCCCTCGTAACAGAATCTAATGGCCGATAATTTAAAATCGGATCTCTCCGAGACGTTAAGACGAACGCACGCGAGTGCGTGCGTCGATCGTCCCTTTCGTTTTTCGTTCGACAGTGGACAAATATCGCAAATACGTGGAATCAGGCGAGATCGAGTTTTGCGGACAATATTTTCGACAATCACGACTGCTACGTGTCCGGCAACGAAATTACTTCCAATCGACTACGAACACGCATACCGCGAGCGTCGCGTGAAATTAAATTAATTCACGCGCGATATTTGCGCGAACAGATAACGAATCACTTGCTCGATCAAATAACGCATTATCGTGGCAAACGACTGGCGATTATCGCCCTCGAAGGATTTTCGCCATTCGCGTTTGCGATTCTCCATTCGATAATAGTCGCGAGGAGGAACGATGAAGACGAAGAAGATAAAATACGAAATGTAATAAGAAGAACTTTTTATAATAGGAAAAAAAAATAAGAGAGAAGGTGGAAGAACGAGAGGAATAATTCCTCGATATCTCGTTGACGCGAAAGCCTACTTGAAAAGACCAAAAAAAAGAATTTCGATACAATCAAAGATGTCGATACACATACTTTCGGTAGACGAGTCGAGGGAAAAGAAACGTCTCGTTTCGTGTCGACCGTCCATCTTCGTAAGAGCCTTAAAACAAGAGTACTAGGAGGAGGAGGAAGAGAAGGAGGGGAAAGAAAGAATGTCGGTCTTTTGTATATTTAAGTGTTACCTAAGGACCAGCCGACTTTGCTCGTCCTTGTCCATCGAGATTGCACTCGAAGAAAATCACCGAAAACGCCCTACTTCCTTGCCTCTCCACTGGATAATAGACACGTCCATTTATCATCTATTCGAGCGTTCGTTGGACCATTCGTTCGGCCATCTGTTCGACCGCTGTTTAACCGAGCAGCCAGTCGATTTCGCGCTCTCCATGACGGACATCGAACGTAATTTACTCGCAATTTCATCCCACCGATTTAACGCGGCAGCAATTTCATTTTCCACGCGCCGTGATTGTCCTTTTTAGCGAGTCTTCGCCTCGTGAAAGAGCAAGAATTGATTCTCGCTTGTTTTCGATCGCAAGACGCGTCGCGACTTCAACCTTTTTAGTGCTATTTCCATACCGTGTGTACCAAAAATTGTACACGATACGATTCGATTAACACGTTGACACCGCCGCTGAAATTCAAGGTTTTCTCTGTGAGGCGGCACCCAAATGCACGGTCTGCTTCTTGAAACGGCGCAGTCTTAAACTACTGTTCAACACGATTTTTGCGCGATAATACCCACCAGGTGATTCTTATAGATCTCGACGAGCTAAAAACGAATCCGAAATCAGTTATTGTCCATCACCCTCAGCTTTTGAGAAAATTGAGCTTGAAAAAAAACGCAATTTTTCAACTTTGACTTTAATTTATAACAAAACTACAAAAGCTATACGATTTCTGTTGGATTCAATTAATTCCGTGGACCTCAACTAATGCATTGATATATAATAGTTTGGCAATATCAATTTACATTTACCTGTAAATGTTAAATAAAGCTGACGGGACCAGTTTTGGCTCTAATTTTAGAATACTCTTTTCGATATTTTTCCAAAAATAGCGGTCTGATGCGAATTCTGACCATCGCACGCATTTCTGGGAACATTTTTCTATAAGAAATGTTCATAGCGCGGATCAAAAAATTTTTCAATTTCCAGTATTATGCCAGTATGAATTAGTCAGTATGAATGCTAGCTACTTCCAAAAATCACAAGTGTGCCATTGTCCAGGGGAAAAATAGTAAATTAAAGCCAGACACTGTTTTGTTTTCTATAATGATGCTAAAGAGGGAGATGACCTATTCCATCAGACGTCATCCTATTATAGTTGTTTGCGCAGAACCGTTAAATGGTATAGAAAAATTATTATAAAATTAATATACGGTACTCGCCTCGTAAATGCGTGGTGTGTCCATAGAAAATGAGGCACTAAAAGTATTAAAATTTTTAAATTTCGCGAAAAAATTATTGTTCGCTTTCTGAATATAGTGAATCCCCGCAGAGAAGAAATGCCAAGTGAAAATGAAGTACTGCCCAAAAAACATTCACATTCTCTGCATTCGTATCAAGGACCTGCAAAGAAAACAAGACAACGGTGTAAAGAATATTATAAACGCATTTCTAGAATAAAAGGTAGACAGTATGCCGCGAATAAAGGCAAAAAAGGAACAACATATTGTGATCGTTGTGAGGGCCAGTCAGCACAAGTGTTTACTATTGAATGTTTATAATGTGGAGATAAAATAACATAAACCTGTTTTGTACTATCTATTTTGTGAAATACAAGTGTGACCCACCGTGATGCTCGCCGCTTCAAGGAACAGACATGTATGATCCACCGGTGATGCACGTCGCCGTCAACGTGCTAATCTGCAAAGAACGCTTATTTTTTTCCTTTTTTTTAAAGCAAAAATATATGTTTCAGTAGTTACAAGGTAATTGCAAATATTCAAAGATCAAAATGCACGATACGACGATGAAATAAATATGTAGTAAGACCACGCTTAACGCGAGGGATACGCTTAAACGAGGTTATCATAACACGTAAATAATAATGAAGATAGATAAAATAGGAAAAAGAATAAAAAAATTTATCAGTTTTTTTGTTTTATTTTGTAACATTTATTTTTGAATTCTTTCTTACTACTTTAATTATAGACTTATTTATTGTTAATATCGATTTTCATTCATAAAACATTCATAAAAATCAAAAAAAGTTCGAATAAAGAAATTATATTTGTAACGAAGAAGGTTCTTTCTTATTTGACATTTTGTTTTTTTGTGAAGAAGTCATCTAACATCGTATGCCTTTTCCTGTTTCGTCCAGCAAGCAGTTGTCGATAGCAAGACACCTTTTCAATGACACTTTGTCTTGCCTTTGGACTTTATTAAAAATAAAATCATTTTGTACAAACAGACCCATAATTTTCGTTTTAGTGGCTAAACTTTTTTTTGAAAATCCGTTAAAAATTTCTTTTGCTCCTCGTGACGTTAATTTCGTCATCTTCGTACTCTTGTTGTTCTACTAATTCTTTAAGACCGTCGTTGAAAAGACTTTCACCAGCTGTATCTTGCAATAATTCTTTAACATCCTGCGCATTTATATTATCCAACCCTGTTTCATTAGCTTGCATGATAATTTCTCCTGTTATTTGTCTGCTTAGATTTTGAATTCTCTCCTGAGTTCTTCATTGAGTGGAACTCCCAGTAGATAATGGCTGTCCGACGCGAAACATAGCGCATCTCCGCAAGCAGTAGTAGTGGTTTGCGATTTTATGTTCCCCAGACCAAACCCAGATTTTGTAGTTAAATGTGTTTAACAGATGGGTTTGTTTCTCGTAAGTGTTTCTACTATCGATGGTACAGTAGGGTATAATAACTGCCACAGTCTGGATCTAGTGATGAAACCTGTGAAGATGATGAGGTTGAATATAAATATATATACTTCGCAAAACTTTAATAATTTAATACTGCTAATAATACTGACAATAACTATAATGATACAAACAATTAAAATAATAGAGATGAATTAGAAATTAAATAATCCGAGACGTATTATACAGAGTGAGGCAGTAACTATTAGCACCTCAGATATCTTCGAAACTACAAGTTTGACAGAAATATTTACTGAAACAAAATTGCACGGTACAAAGGTGGCGATTTGGTGGTGATAATAGTTTTTTTGCAGGTGAAGGTACTTCGGATATTTGAAGGTCATCTTCATTTTTTTAAATAGATTGGTATATTTTTGCTTTCGTATCACGATAAAGGATTTCAAAACGAGTTCGACAACCTATTATATAAGGTCATCGAAGGTCTTTTTTTAATGTTTCATTAAAAACTCGTTTCAAAACCCTCTATCGTGATACGATAGCAAAAGTATACCGATTCATTTAAAAAAATAGAGACGACCTTCAAACGTCCGATGTAACTCAATCTTTAAAAAAACTATTATCGCCACCGGATGGTCCCCATGGTACTGTGCAATTTTATTTCAGCAAATATTTCTGTAAAATTTATAGTTTCGAAGATATTGAAGGTGCTAATAAATACTGCCCCATCCTGTATATACATATGTGCAGTGTTTTTATCTATGAATCGATATGCGAGCGCGTGTTTATGTTACGAGACCATTTTCGCGAAAGCGACGTCCTCGGCAGGATCCGCGTGTTTATATCTATCCTGACGTTCTAGAAAGTTCGATAACGCGTCGATTAACGTTCGTCGATGTTTTCACCGATGTCGACGACAGATTCCAAAACAAACTATTAATATACAGCGTATTTCTTCTGTTAGTTTCTTCTAGAACCTTTCGAATTAATAAAACGTTCGTTTGATATTTCGGTTACTAGAAGAAGCCAACCGCATCTATTTCAACTGTAATGCAATGGTTGCCGCAGACGAGCATGCTTCAAGAGATTATAAGATGGGAAAGACGATGATTTAATAAATAGAAGGTGGGAACTTCGGAAAATTTCAAAAAAACCGCGTTGTACTGAAACAGCATTAAGCGGGCAGGGTTAAACGAGGTCTTACTGTAGTATGTATCGCGTGCGGGAAAGAATGTAAGAATAAGGAAAGAAGTGGCATAGTAGAACGTGAAAAGCTAGGAAGTCGATCGAAGGGTGTACCAACAATGGTATAAGTGGCACTAAACGTCTGTAACTACTTACATTGTCGGCAACAATAAATATTTCTTACGTCATTTCGAAGTGGAATTATTAACTAATAGAATTCAGTCACCAGACGCAAATTCCTGTTGGCAGAAGTGCTTATTACAAACGAAAACAAGATGGTTGCCGAACTAGTTCAATCGCACGGTTTCCGTTCATTTTTCTCGTTCTTTTTGATGATCGCTTCAGCGTATTATTTTCCCCGAGAGTCTCGTAGAATTGTTAGAAATGGCAGCTTGAGTGGGCGAGAAGAGAAAGGTCAATCTTCTTTTTTTTCTTTTTTTTTACGTTCGACGCGTCCGATAGGAGGGGAAACGATGACGGCGTCCAACTTTTTTTCTCTTTCTCGACCGTCGTCCCAGCGCGCGCTTCGGAATAACGTCGCTCCTGAGCCTCGCAAAAAGATTCGCCGCTTTTCTACGGCGGATTTATGCACGGTCGTTTACCTGTAAGCGACGCTTTCCGCACTCGCGATAGTCGCGTCGCCTTTATGAATCGTAACGCGTCGCAAAAGACAACGAACGAAACTCGTTGGTTATACTTTTACGACTAGATACTTAACGGAGAACGGCAGTGTTCGCGGAGAGTAGCTCCTGCTCAACTGCAATCGCGCGACAAAAAAGCCGACTACGAGGTAGGTTGTGGCTGAAAGGACGAAGCCGCTCGAGGATTAGGTTAAAAACGACGATAAAATTCAGGCTTCGTTTAACGCGAATATCCGTTATTTTGCACGTCTTCGTTCAAATACTTTCTTTAGATCGCAAAAGATCGCTCTAACGTCGAATTTATAACGCCCTTGCGAAACACGCTGTAAAAATCGTCTGTTTCGTTCGATGAGCTATAATGCACAGTTTCGTTTTGAATCCATTTATTGTAAATTCATCCATTCAAAATCCATCCGTTCTGAATTGATCAAAAAATTCGTTTTTAAAACTGATTTTAATCGAGATGTTAAACCTGATGTTAGTCCTATTATGTTGGTGTATATGAAATGTCGGATTTCCTTTACACGTGAACGTTTGTTTCCCTATGTTCCGGCCCGCGCAGCGCGAGGATGTTATTTGCGGCAGTTGCGAGTCGTAGGAGAAGGGAAGGGCCTAGGGAAAGGCACGCCAAAGAAAGAACACTCTAATTCGTGGTTAGTGTGGCCCACTTTGGTGGAAAACACGCTCGAACTAAGTTACCACCACAATAACTCGAAACACTGAGTTTATTTACAACAGCGAGAACGTGAGATAGAGCGAGTACAAATATCACAATAGTATGTACAGAAAGTGTAAACCGGACGCGTACAAAGAGATAATCACGGCGACCTCGTGCTCGAAATAACACCAAACGAATAACTAAACCCAAACTGAGAGAGAAACTAAATTAGTGTGAAACACGTGCTCGAACTGCCGTGAGACACGTGGAGAGGGATTCGATTGGATGTGCGTTCGGGGTAATAGTTGAGACTGATCTGAACGCTTCTCTTCCGGACGCGCCGGAATAGCACACGTAAACGGAAATAAAGAAGGAAGGAAAGGAGAATAAGTTAATTAATGAAGGCCAGATAGATGTCTCCTTTCGAACGCTCGGTGACATGTCGGTAAGGAAGAGCCCACGATCGGTTGATCGATCCGCGATCAACAACCGCACCCCTCTCCCATTACCGACCGCCGATCCGACCTCGATCGAGCGGGAACACCCTATGTTTGTTATGCTTTTATTTTTGGCATAACCTTGATAGTCGTACTGTCCATTGCCAGAGTCACATTTCGACAAAGAAGATCTTCTCAAAAGTGTTCCATTTTATTATTTGTTCTGAATTTCGTAGGGATATGAATTCAACCGATATTCGTGGAATTTGTTTATACGAGTATAAACTTTGTAATAATGGCAATGGATATTGCGACACCTCTCTGAAATTAGCAAGGTGAAAAAAAAGGATAAATGAGTATCCCACGAATTAATGGCCGATACTTCGCCACAATAACACTTAGCCGCATACGTCGTACAAAACAATTGTAAAATTAAATGAATTAAAATGTGAAATTTTGCAGCACGCAGCTTATTCGTCAGATTTTTGGCCAACCGATTTTCATTTTTTCAAACATTTAAAACAGTTCTCACGGGCTAAACGCTTTGAAAATGAAGACAGTCTGAAAAATTCCATATCAGAGTTTACTGATTCTAAAGATCAGAATTTCTTTAAGACAGGCATCTATACATTAAAATCTCATTGGGAAAAGGGTATTGAAGCAAACGGAGCATAATTTGATTAAATAAACAGCTTTTGAAAAAATATATGCAATTCTATATATTCACTTAAACATTCGACATTTCATACGCACCAACCTGATACTATGCGCTCCAAACAGTATCGAACGAACTAAACTAAAGTCTCTCGACATCCAGACAAAGGCTATCGAACCTCGACTGTACGATGCCTCGACGAAAAGAAACGCCAGCGTAAAATTTTCGTTGTCGTCGTCATCGAAACTCAGAGACGAGATGGTTGTCCTCGTGTCTCAAGAAAAGGAGAGCAGAGAAACCGAACGACTGTGCAAAGGGAGACGATCGGTAGCGGAAGGTCGGCCATAGCGGTAAAGCGTACGATTTGATGGGAGCCAATACATTCGAGCTTATCACCTTATCGCCAATGGCTATAGCCTGGTCCCTCATCGTAGCGCGCTCTGCCTCCCATAAAATACAGAACGAAGCAGGCAGCCCTAACAGGCCGTCCTCGTCCCTTTGGACGACGACGCCCTCCGATAGGGCCCTCGGCCTCTCTCTCTCTCTCTCTCTCTCTCGCTCACCCTCCCCCCTTCGGTTGGTCGGGAAAGCAGGCTGCGACCCTCCGGCACGCAACCGCGTCCGACGCACACACGCTGTCGCATCAATCGATCTCGATGATACACCGGCCGGCGCGCCGTACATTTCCAAACAAATGCGTACGTTCGCGCGTCCCGAATTATCGCGATCGAAAAGTGGCCGGAATTGCGTTCGTGAGCTCGTTCGTCCCTTCGAAATTTAATCCTTCGACTGGCCGCGTTGCGTCGCGCGCCATTCCTCGCCAATTCGTTGCGCCACCTTTGTCGATCGACAGTGCGGAAACACGAGTTAGGCGTTTTTTTTTACGTTCCGTTTGTCACAGCCCTTACGCGATCTTGCGTCGTGCTTGTCCTATATCCAAGGGTTTGGTAACCCGATAAAGAACTGAACTTCTAAAATGGCGCAAGTACCATCTCCAAACTCCGGATACAAATAGCTATAAAACGGTAAAATATAAATGACTTCTAAAAATTGGCATCGTCTGAAACCAGTCCGAGCTCGAAGTATTCACGCGATTCCACGCGCGATATCTCGCGTTCGAAAGGTCGCTCGTATTTGTCGTTGGAAAGAATTGGGAAACCGTTCTAGAAACCCATCCCTTCGCGTCTCAAAATACGATGTAATTAATTGCACATCGATAGGCGCGTCGATAAAAAAAAAAATTGGCACGAATCGCGGATTGCAAATCCGATCGCATGGCGGTCTCGTTTCAATGCGTTGCGGGCAAAGAGAATTTCATAAAAATTCCATTCGGATTCGGAACACGTATTTTTTATAAAATAGCTGGCTTTAATATTGAAACGAAAGCGGCGTGGCAAGTTTTTCGTTAAAACATTTGTATCTGGAGCACTTTTTAATTTTTAGCTCGACATACATACGCAATAGAGGCAGCTCCGCAAGAAAAGATGCAATTTCGTAATGTATTCCTTCGTTAATATTCAATTTGCTGGCACCGTTAGACAAAACCAACCGGAAACCACTCGCGGAAAGACGTAAATGTAAAAAAAACCTTTTTTATGGAATAAAAAAAGAAGAACCACCATTCGTCTTGTAAACGATTCAACGAAATTGTCACTTTATATGCATTTTACGTTGGGAATACGTAGCTCGTGTATTTCAAATCGATCGACCCAAGAGGAAACGTACGTGTCACGTACTAAAATCAAACACCTCTACCAGCACAAACAGCCTGATAAGCACGCACCGATTATCAAAATTGTAAACTTCCATCCATATAGAAGATTGACCGACCATGAATAAACAATTCGTTACTTTCGCATTAATTAAGCTGTACTCTTTGTTACTTTGACTCTGCGGAAATAGTGTTAGAACTCGATTGTTCATAATTATTTTTTAATGGATCGGTATTAGTCTTGAAGTCAAGAGTATAAGCAGGCGGCAGTCGAATAATAAATAAAAGACTTTATTATAACAGAAATAGTAACAACTAATACTAATTCTAATAACACATTTAACGTTAAGCGTCAGTTTTCGCACACAACTTGCACTCAGCTTACCTGTATGATCGTCGTCAAAAGACTGATTTGTTTTCCGTTTCCTGGCCACGCTAGATTACAAAACAACAGCATACTTATGCAGGGCAATAACTATTAGCACCTCAAATGTCTTCGAAACTATAAATTTCAACTAAATATCTGCTGATATAAAATTACACAGTACAAAAGGGGCCATCCGATGACGATGATAGTTTTTTTTGCAGGTGAAGGTACTTCGAACATTTGAAGTTCACCATCGCTTTTTTAAATAGATCGGTATGAGAAGATTGTTAGGGATAAATGAGCCGTTTATTTTGAAAGTAACCTGAGTCCATTTGTATACTTAAATTGAGATACTTAAGGGTTTTTGCTTCAATGCAATTACAAATAAACATATAGAATACTGACGAGTCATACTGCTTAAGAGTATTTAAAGGAGTTAAATTTACAATTCCTATTAAAATAATGGCAATTATTAAGTGAATAATATGCATCTTAAGAAAGCAAAAGTCCATGGAATAAATAAATTTCCCTTGAAATAAAAAGAAGTATATACACTTTATGTTATAATATTAAAAAATACTCGCCTTTTATTCTCTTTTAAAGAATTACATTAAAATTAATAATATTTTGCGATTAATTATTTAGCCTTCTTTTAATTACGTTGCGCCAATTAATATACAGTGTAATAAATCCATTAAATCGTTGTATTTTAGCATTATGATTTGTCTCGTTTTTTCGAACAGTGGTATCCACTTAATATTATTAAAGTTTCTTGGTCTTCCCCGACATGATGGTAAGTCCAGAGTTTTGAACAGTGAAACTTTATTCGTTGTTTTATAGAATATTTTAAATGGTTCAGTTCACAAAAATCTCATTCAGCATATTGTTAGCCATAGTTGTTTATCCTTTTTCCGTTACTATATTTTAGCCTTCTAAAAGCAGCGCTTTCTAGAGGCTTAGTTGAAATGAAATCTCGTTTCATTTCATTTAGAATGAACTTATTCTTTCGACACTTTTTTATAACTTTGTAATATTTC
>JAITYT010001443.1:136022-149211 GCA_025433975.1 Liostenogaster flavolineata
ATTCGCTTCGTATTCCAAGTTTTATCCACGACTCGCGTAATTAAGAATTCATTTTATAGTGAATGTTTTTAAAAGGTTTCCATATATAATTTAATTATTTATTTTGTTTAAAAGCACTTTCTCACAATGTCGTAAATCTTTGACGTACTTTCTAAGTGCGACCTTTTTTTAATACGCCCCCTCCCCCACCTCATAATAAAATTTTCTCCAATGTGTCGTAAAAAATTATTTATTATAAATATTTATGAAATTTCCGAATTTTTTTTGTGCGGATTCTTTTATGCGGTCCCTATCTACCGCATAAAAACAGGTTTGACTATATCAAGCTTGCTTATGTATCCCAGTTTATTCAGGTGGTCGTGAACGATTGAATGATGGATTTTTTAAGCATACAAAAAAATCAACATTTGGAAATTATTTTTAAACATTTTTATTTAAAAATGTTGAAAATTTAGCCGTTGAGACCTAGTTTTCGGGGACCTATTTTTGAAGTCGGTGAGGTCACGATTTCTCAAAAACTAATGCACCGATGTTATTGAAAGTTTCCTTACTTCTTCTAGATAGGATTGACTAGTGATTGTACAAAGGATTTAACAAAATTTAATATCAGAATTTTTGCCAGAATTGTATGCGAAAAGTACAATTTTCACAAAAATCTACACTATGTATTGCCTTGTAAAATAAGTTGTAATCAAAAAACCTTTGTTCAATCACTAGTCAATCCTAACTAGAAGAAGTGTGCAAAATTTCAATAAGATCGATGCATTAGTATTTGAGAAACTGAAAAAAACTTTTTGAATGAAAAAACCTTCAATTCTAAAGAGCAAGTCAGCCAGGTTATCGAACATTTCTTCCAGTCCAAATCGACCAAATTATACAAGTAAGGAATTGATGAACTGTCAGGAAGATGAGAGGTCGTACATGTGGCAAATAACACATCGACTACTAAGTTTTCAGTCTTACAAACGGATGGCGCCACAAATACAAAATCAATATTTTTTTAGAAAGTACTAACCTTCAAACGATAGCTGTAAAAATTTCATGATTATCTGACGTTCTGTTCAAAAGTTACAGTGGTAACAATGGAAAAAGAATAATTTCGTGTGTTGGTAAAACATTGCTTTTTGATGGAAAAAAACGCCGTTGAAACGAAAGCTTGGCTTAATAAGTGTTATCCGGATTCTGCACCAAAAAAATCGACCATTATTGACTGGTTTGCTAAATTTAAACGTGGTCGTACGAACGCCGATAATACGGCACGCTGTGGTCGCCCAAAAGAAGTGGTTACATCAGAAAACATCAAAAAAATCCACAAAATTGTTTTGGCAAATCGTAAAGTGAAGATGCAAGAGACAGCCGACACTCGAAAGATATTAAAGGAACGTGTAGGCTTTATTTTGCATTACCGGGCATTATTTTTAGACCGGGAATCAGCCGATATGTTACTTAATAAATTAATACAATTTTGTTATATAATGAAAGCAAAATGAATGTCTGATAAAAAAAAACGAAAGTTACTTATGACTCGACTTATTATTAAAGAATATTTTATAACTCGTAGGTTATGCATTGCTTTTTAATAAAAATTGCTAATAATAAATAAGAAGCTTGAGGGAAAAAACTAAGCAAGAGACCGGTGAATCACCGTCTTTGTAAGCGAAGGCCTTTTTTAAGAGGCCGGCGAATCGCAAATCGCATTCGTAAGGTAATGGGTTAATTACGCCTGAAAGCAAACGAGGCGCGCAATTCCTCCGAATGCTTGAATCACATTACAGGCAGCAACAGCAAATTTATAAAAACAGAGTTAATTCATTTGTCGCTTGATCTGTTGCTTTTTCCATCGCGTAATGCAGCCTGTACTCTCACCCGACGGATGCTTTCAATTTTAAATGTTAATTTTTTCCCTAAATAATTCTTCCGCTCCTAAATTTAATTTGACATTTTCAAGTTGGGTCTCGTCTCTGCTTATGATTCATTATGGGGCTATGTATTACAAAAATGACTAGGCAAAATCCAAAAATAAATCGTTACTTGCACGTAGCAAAGGCGTAAGAGTGTCTAAACCTCAGTCAGGCACGCGTAGTAAATAAAATAAAAAATGTCTAGCCGTCGACGATGGTTACCGAAGTGGTTGATCGTAATTTTCTTTCTTACGAGACAGAAAGACGTTCGGATAGTTCGAGATTATCCAATCGCTGAAACGAGAAATCGAATTTCGCAGGAGGAAAGACCCCTCGATTTTTATTCGACGTACTAAAATGTTGCCGTGTAACTGCATATTCGCTACGTCGGAACCAGGAAAAGGATCACTGTTTTTTTCAATAGTGGCGCGAAGCGCAGTCAGCGAGTTTTTCGTTGGACGCACGATAGTGGAGATACGACGACGAGTGTATTTCCAAGGATCCTCGCAGGTCGATCTACCTTCCGTGAGATTCATTCAAATCGAACGTCGTCGCGAAAAATGGTTTTATCGACTTCGAACAAACGGCATATCGGATGCCATTCCGTTTCTTTTTCGACTTCGGAAGCCTGGAGCTTCGTCTTGTCCTACTTTTCCTCCGCTTCTCCACGTGCGATAACTTTCCGATTCGGAGATACGCGTTTCGCCTTTGCACTGAATTCGAGGAAGACAATGAGAAATCGTGGAAAATTCCAATTTAAATAAAAATAAATAACGTCCGTATTTCGTAGCAAGAAGTCACACTTACGATTGATATTTACTCCGACAACTTATTTTCTCACGAGCATTTTTGTATTGTCATTTAATTTCTTTCGTATAGATATTTGTGAGAACTGTCGTTTATCCTCGTATCGTCTATTTATGACCGTTCGAGTTCGAGATTCGTTCGAAGCTCGATATTTATCGAAAGAATTTTATAACGAAATTTTCTACACTTCCGCGTATAAAATTACCTGTTTTCTTTGCCGTTGAAACGACGTTTTTCTCGCGAGTGAAATTTTTCCACGTAACTTGGCTTCTTCGCACGAATCGAGATTCGCGTCAATCTCAATCGCGTTACAAGCGTGTGTAAATTAAATTCCATCCGCTATCTAAAACCACTCTCAAAGATGAAAGCAACTGGAAAAAGAAGAGCGCGTATCTCAAGATGAGAAGTATCTTAGGAAGACGAAGAAATTCGTGCGCATACTCGATTTTGCAGAACTCCAACAGACGTCTACGTAAAATTTCGCGATACGGAAACGTCTGACTCCATTCGTCACTACGGTTTCGTAACTACGTTCGTAAACGTTGAAATATCGTTCGTCTTGATATTAAACTTTCAATGGTTCGATTCAGGACGAACGACTGTCCATCGATTAAAGGAACACCGATGAATATTGAAACACTCGAATCAGATGTGTTAGACCTTAAGTTCTCTAGCATTCTAATTTTTTAAAAACGTCGATTCGAACGGAAGTGCGATTCCCTTTTTGTCAGAGCAATTTTTGGCAATTTCAAGCCAATAGAAGCGCATATGTGTTCGACTGCTCTCGTCAAATACGCTCCCAGTCGCGACAATTTCGTAATTACGTTCGTCCCTTATCCTAATATGGAATTTTTAATCGTCCGCAGGACGAACGACTGCCGACCGATTAAAGGAGCATCGCAGACAGATGTGTTAGACCTTAAGTTCTCTAGCAGTCTAGTTTTCTAAAAACGTCGATTCGAACGGAAGTGCGATTCCCTTTTCGTCAAAGGCAATTTTAAGCCAGGAGAGGCGCACGTGTGTTTGACCGGTCTCATCAAATGAGTTACCTGTCGCGGCAATTTCATAATCACGTTCGTGCTGAAAACGTTGAAATATCGTTCGCCCCTTGCCTTGATATTAAATTTCCAATCGTCTGCATAACGAACGACGGTCAATCGATTATAGGAACGCCGAAGAATATTGAAACACTCGAAACAGATGTATAAAATCTTAAGTTCTGTAGGGCCGCGACGTCGTTTAAGAAACGTCAATTCAAGGGAAAGTGCGATTCCTTCTTCGCCAGATGCAATTTTAAGTTTTCTAAGGTCGCAGAGTTGTTTGAAAAACGTCGATTCGAACAGAAGTGCGATTCACTTTTCATCGCGAGCAATTTTAAGCCAATAAATACGCGCGTGTGTGTTCGACCAGTCTTATCAAATGCGTTACCCATAACGTGGCGATCCTCGTGTTTGCCAACAAATATAAATATTTAATGCGGTTACGTAGCGGCACGAATTAAATTTTCACTTAATTTATCGTGGATTTCGGCGCAACGAATCAAACGTACCGACTTTCCCGATATGTACGAGTTATTTGTTTCTCGTTCCTATTTTTCCTTTTTTCTTCTTCTTTGACAGACGCAGATGAAAGAGGCAAAAACCGTTTGCCAATTCGCACTAGCGCGCAACGGAAATTAACACGTCGCGTTTTAATTTCTCGCATTCCTGTTTATTTCTATCGGTAGCGTTCTACGATGCAGTTACTCCATGGACTTCAACGTTATTACGTTGTTTAACGCGTTTACAACGTTTTGTATCACCTGTGGTACAATCTCGTTTGTCCCTTTCAAGCGGTATGTGCCACTGGTGGTACGAACTGATTCAATCGAAATTTCATTTTTGTAAATAAAATTAGCGATTTTTAACTTTCTTTTAGAATTTTTTACATTCATCCGAAGAATTCGATGACGTTAAACATGTCGATAGACATTTCTATGATTCGAAAGAGAATTTAAAAATTCACAGAATCGATCTTGCTCGTACTGATATACGAGTATATGATGAGATTAAAAGTCATATCGTAGGAAAAGTAGCATAGAAAAAATTAGAAAGACTCTTTCTCCGCACCTTTTAATGCTAGGTTTATGTCAAAATGACGCGTTTCAAATTTTCGCGAGGAAAATTACGGAAACCGCTTAAGTTTCTCTTTTGCCATTTCTACCGACTTTTATTAATTAACGATTTATTTAAATAGGATCCGACGCGGCTTCAATGACGTAATCGAATTTCGAATTTTCGTAAACGCCGTATCTACGTTCGACACGGACATTCGCTCTGGTTACGCATGCCTTTGAATAAAACGTACCGGCGTAATCGCGATCGTACGAGTTCGTATCGATAGGATCGAACGAACGAGCAAGGGATGGGGATGGAAAAAGAGCAGGGGCTCGCGATGGAAGGGAACAAGCGGAAAGGTAAATTTTGTTACTCATCCATCCGATTCAGTTGCAGCCGCATCTGAAATTCAAATGATTCGAGAGGTATGCTGAACTGTTTTAAAAAATGGAAGACAATGCGGAGGAAGGAAAGAAATAAAGGAAGGAAGGGAAGCAAGTATACGAGGGGAGAAAGTAATACGCGTTTCGAATTCGTATATTATTCTTCCTTGGAACAAGTTCGTGTTTCTTCGACGCACGACATTTTCGACCTTCGATTCGCGTTCGTTCATTCACGATAAATAAAAATCCTTCTTCCGATATTCGAAGACGCGTATGATCGACAATACTCGTTAGAACGACAGTACAAATGTTCAATAAAAAAATCGAAATCCGTCTGAACGTCTTACGATCATTGGCAATGAGTAACGTCGTATTTTCTCGTAAAAGATTATTTCTGTTGTTTTTTAAAATACAAAACTATTTATAACCTTTAAAACGTATCCATAGTTTGAAAGCTGAGATTCTAACGAGCAATTTAAAAAAGAGCTCATTATTTTTCCTCAAATTTCGCAGCCTTTATTTGGTTCGTTGGTGAACAACGAGAAGGTGTATTTTCGTGCGATTATGTTTTTTCATTTTCGCAAAAGAACGCAAAAGAACTGTAACGCAAACGGCAAAGAAATTTCTGATGTCCATAATGATAAATCTATAAATGAAAGAATGATGCAAAAGAGGTTCGAAAAGTTTCTGTCTAAAGCTTTTAATCTTACCGATGATAAACGTTCTGAAAAACCTATCAAGCTTGATAAAGACCAAATTAAACATAATCCACGTTAAACCACACGTCAGATTACCGTAACATTAAGAATGTCGAAATCAATCGTTGCGAACCGTTGGATCTTCGTTTTCTACGAAAAAAGACGACTTTCCTCGTTGGCCAACTAATAATAAACCTTTGATAATAATAAACGATAAGCCTTCAAGCCAAAAGAAAGGAAAGAAGCGATCGAGTGTACATTTAGACGGATAAATTGCTAAACTCTAGCAACAGGGCGATTTTATCCGGAAAATGAAAGCGTTTTGAAGGTGGACGACGCGATACCGAGCCAAGAAAAAAGAGAAGAAAAAAAGGTAGGACGACATAGACGCCATCTTCCCGCCGTGAAATTCGAGATCGAAAACCTTGGCGGGAGCGAAGGGAGAGAAGGAACGACTTCTCGAGATTTTCAAGAGTACCGAGAGTACGCGTAGGGATAGGAGGAAGCTGGTAGGCGTCGAGAAGGCAGAGAGTAAAGGCGAAAAGAAGAGACTCGAAGGAAAGGAAGGAAGAAAAGCAGGACTTCCCTGTCGACGTCGATTGACACGGCGTCGAGTGCCCTCGGTGTTTACACGCCTCTGGGGGCAGCCAGCGGTATCATAGCCTGAAAGCCAGACCCCGTAGTCATCTAGTAGTGGTATCCAATCCCACCCACCAACCGACGGACCGATGCGTCGCCCCTGACACGAAGAATATGACGAAGCGCTTCTTCCGTCTTTCCGCTCCCCCGCGCTCCTATTTCTCTCTCTTTCTCTCTCTTTCTCCCCCTTTCTCTCTTCGACGTTGGCATTCTATCAAGGTAGGAATTGTTTTCTTTTTTCTTTTTTTTCTCCCTCTTTTTTTGCATATTGGCTCGTAGCAGTCGAGAACAAGGACAAAGACAATCTCCCTCGTCAATTCTCCAAAGCCGCGATATCCAGTTTCGCATCGACGGTCGACATTGTTTTAAAGCAGAAATCTGTCCCTGGAGCACTGTAAATTCGGAGCGATTCTCTATCGAAAGAGCGCGAAGATACCGAACGCTTTGCTCGGCAGTCTCCCTTTGGAGCGCGTCGAAAGTGAAAACGTAACAAAGTTTATGGGAAAAGCGTTTCTTTCGTTTACCTCCTCGTTCTTTTTCCATTTTTCGCATTTCTCTCTCTCTCTCTCTCTTTCTCTCCTTCCGTGTGTCTATCTGTCTCTCTTTCCCCATCGTTCTTTCAGTTTACGTGATTCGTGAGGCGTCATAAACAATCGGTTTCACTCCCGCAATCGTACCGAAAGCGACCGCGCGTGAACTCGATCGAGTCGGATCGTTTATCATCGATATTCAACGACCGGTTCAACGATGAATTAATCCGCGCACTTCAAAAGAACGCGTTTGTTACGAAGTGCGCTCGTACTCGTAAATACGCGCATCCATAGATACGTCGACGGAAAATTTGGAATCCCGTCGAACTCTTGGCTCGCGTTAGAGCCACGCGTTCGTGTCGACCATTCGAACGACCAAAATCACCGACGTCCGTTCGAAGGTGTTAAGCTTCAGCCGTTTAAACCATTTCGCTTTCGAAACGAAATACCGTTTACGACGCGCGGTTTATGTTTACGGACGCAATCGGACCGCAAAATGGAATAAACACGCTTAGCACTAGACGCGAAATGTAAACAAGCGAGTATCAACGTGAGAATAGGGTATTTGCTCTTGATGTAACGATCAACGCTGGATCGTTGAATTAAATCGTACGGAAATTGGAAGGATGTAAGGAAGGAGGAAGACAGAAACGCGATGCCGAATAACGCGTTGATGAACGACGCAATCTCGAATGACGCGACTTTACGATTATCGTCAAAAATAAATTTGGTTCAGGTACGAATAATCGTAGAAGAATCAACGCTGATTTTACATAAAACTTGTATGAATAGAAATCATTTTCGCAGAGGATTCAAAGATTTTCTTCTCGAATTAAAAATCGACAGCTTCTCGTAGAACGAAAGATTAATATTTGATTATTTTTCCTACGTTCCTGGTTCTACGGTCTACGCGAAGAAAAAGCGTTTATCATCACCGATAAACGAACGAGACTATCGATCCTTCGACGTTTCGTTTATAGACTTAACCGCTCGAACGTTTACGAGGCAAGTTATCTACCGTATCGGCAGATTTTTAGATGGCCGCGCAGACTTTATCGCGCACTTGCCCGTACTCGTACCCGAATTGCATCGCAATATAAGCAAGCGAACGAACGATCGATCCATTGAGTTTTGATGGCGTGTGAATATTGGACACTCGCGATACCGCCTGCAAATAGGCCGACGGATATTTTTTTTCTCTTTTTTTAACAGAAAATACAGAGCAACCCGGACGCACGCGCACACTCGCGCTTCGTGCGTGCGACTCTAAATCTGTGCGAAGAGCGTTAACATCACGGAACATCGTCTCGCTGGACACCGAGTGTCGAACAGCCTGCGTTCATTCGTCGACTCGTTTCGATACATCGATATACAATATTAGGGTCTACCGGAAAGTAATCAAAATTAGATGATGATATCTTGAAAGCGACGGTGGATTCAGATTCTCATCAAACGATCGAGGCATTATCATGGAAGATTGGTTGTCCATGGTCTACAGTTCAGGATCATCTTCGTCGCTAATCCATTTTTGCGACGAATTGTAACTGGAGATGAGAAGTGGGTGCTGTACAATAATCCTGTACGAAAAAGACAATGACTCTCTTCCGGAGAAGCACCAATTCCGACACTTCGACCATCACTAACAATAAAGAAGATCCTTGTTTGAGAGTGGTGGGATTTTTCTGAAATTATACACTATGTATTCCTTGAACCTGGTTAGACCGTTACAGCGACAGTGTATCGTGAACAACTCGAGCGAATGAAAAAAGAGCTCATAAAAAAACGATCTGTTTTGGTCAATAACAAAAAAGGATCCTACAACACGATAACGCGTGGCCTCACGCTGCAAAAATAACACAGGAAAAAGTAAAGGAGCTTGGATTGGAACTTTTACCTCATCCATCCTATTCACTAGATCTCGCGCCGTCGGATTGCCACCTTTTTAGCATATTATTTAGCATACATTAAGAGATAAAAAACTGAACAATGTTGATGAAATAAAAACACACTCGGAAAAGTTTTTCAATGAAAAATCGAAGGACTTTTTTAAAAAGGGAATCGAACAACTGCCTTTACGCTGATGAAAGGTGTTAGAAAATGATGGAAATTTTTTTGTTGATTAGTATTTAAGATTTCTTTAATAAATAAATGTTTCTCGTCAGCAAAAATATTTTGATCCCTAATATGAGGGAGACCAGAAATAAAAGCATTATTTTGAACTTTATAAACAAAGAAAGCTCGAAATCTAAAAAAATATTTCTTCCATCGTTCCATCGGCAAACTAGACCATCTGAAAACAATGGCGGAAATCCTGACCCCCTAATATCACGTCTGCTTATCTCGATAGAAGAATAAACTGCAATAAATGCTCATCGAAATTGGAATCGTTCCATGAAATTGTAATATGTTGAACTCTTTGAACTCCCAAAAGACTTCTCTTCGTCTCACGACTCAAACATTTTACGCACTCGCTCGCGCACTTCGGCCGTGAATTCCACATTGCCGTGAAAGACGTGGATGTTCATTCAAAGTCCAAGACGTCCAGAATGTACGCCAGCTAAAGTATAGTCGTCATCACCGCCTTCCATGAAATTATAATCCCTTGAACTCCTTGGATTGCCAAAAGACTTCTCTCCGTCTCACGACGTTTTAAATCCTCGATTGCGTACATGTTCCAATTCGCACATCCAATTCGCCGATGTCTACCACCACGTATTTCGCACGAATCCTGCTCATCAAATTCCCCTTACCCTTACCAAACAGACGACCACCGTCCACTTTCGTTTGGGAGACAATTTTTCAGCCAGCTTCGATCCGTAGTTCCTTTTGATCCGTGGTTTGATCCAAGCCCGGCAGACTCACCGTCGAAATCCCTCTCTCCGATAGGATTCCTACCACAAGCGGAACACCCAGATCCACAAAGGGACGCGCGATTATTCCGCGAGCGTTATTAAGTTTCCTTCGGCAATGTTCCAGTCGGTTTACCGACGTCACCCAAGCGCGAATCGAATGTCGCGAGATCACGACATCGCTGGCATAAGCGCGAGCTCGTCTATTCGCGAGAAAAAGACGATTGTCAGGCTAATTCGGCGTCGTCGAGAGAAGGATTAAGGTTCGAACTTGTTTAACGACAGTTGTCAAGCACGATACCGAAGAAGTAGATCGAGAGAGCCTCCCACGCGTGTCGTTATCCTCCTCGATGGCGAGTTTCGCCCTTCGAGAAGGGTGGGAGGGCCTCGACTGACGTTAAAAAGGACGCGGAACGTCTCGGACGTCGCGGAACGCGCAGAGGGCGGCGCGTGACCCGCAACGCGGAGTTCGCATGGGAATCAGCGTGCCTCGCGAACTCGTATTTACGTCGAGCTCCTGCACGTACCTCAAACGCGTCTCGTATTCTTGAAAACCTGAGGGAAATCTCGCGCTTCGCGTAGCCCCATTTATCCTTTCTCCTCGTCCTTTCTCCTCGCGACCATGCGAACTATTATCCCGGCGATCGATCAACCAATTCCCCACCAGCGTTTCTCTCGGCTCGCTTTATCGACGATCCGGTCGCGATCCCCGTCTTCCTCTAGGATAATTTATTCGGCGATTTTGAACGATCGCATCGAGGTTCCAACCGACGACTCCGTGCTAGACGAGCATTTATTTTGTCGCGTCGAAAAGTTCGAGCGCGATCGAGAGATCGTCGGTTTTCTCCCTTTTGCTCGAGACGGCTTCTATGTCGAACGTCGAGCTGGATGTTCAGTAGAAAAATTCGACTCCTATGGCAGCGAGATAAGCCTGTATCCATTATACGGAAAATCTGTTCCTTGAAAACTGTGTAAATCGAAAACAAACCAATATGCGCGTAATTTAGACAATTGTGTATTTAATTAAATGTATTCATTTTTCCTTCTTATCGTGGCTTCTTTTGTGGAATTTAATTTAGTATAAACTATTCCTCCTCCATTAACCTAATTTTATTTTTAACTTCCAAAAACAATCTTTTTCTCACTTGCTTTTTTTCAATTTCATTCGGCGTGGTAAAACCTAATACGGAAACAATAATCGCTTATTATTAATCTGCTAAAAATACACCGATATTTACAGCGCTAGTTCGCACTAATGGTTTTCATATATACACAAAAAAGGAGAATTTCTTTTTTTAGATATGCGCTCATAATTATGAAAATGGTGTAAGTCATATATGTCTTGTTTCGAGATATTTAAAGGATTACATTTGAATAAATTAAAAAGAAAACCTTTTTATTAGGTAACATTTTAATTTAGAATTTTATTAGTCTCGATTAATGAAAATTTATTACGAATGCGAAATTTTGTGCGAACCGCCTACGAAAATGATGTTTTTAAAGTTTAAATCGACTTGGGCCATTTTGAAAAATATAAGCACGTATGTTAGAAATCGATGAAATCAAAAATTGACCGTGAAAATGAGTGCGCAGCGAGAACATTTATTTAAAAAATCCATTACTTTGAAAATTGCGTAGAAGCAAAATCTTGTGAACAAAATACCATGTAATTCTGAGAATATCGTGTAGCGGGAAAATTTCGGTCGTTCATACTGCTCGTTGAAAAATGAAATCATGAAAATAGAAGTGTCGAGAGAATTAAAAAGGAGGCATCCTGCGTGTTCGCGTGTCTCTTCGATCATCCGAAGGGAAATTAATTTGAAGTTTTTTGCGGGAAGATATGCGTCGTGGTGGTAAGAAGCCTCTTGGAAGGAAGCAAGGAGGAGGAAAGTAAAAGAAAGAGAGTAAAAAGGAGCCGCGAAGATGGAGCGGATCGATATTCAGATTCGCAGACGAATCGTTCCTTTATTTCGCCGTAATAGAGAATCAAGGACCTTCTCGATTAGGTATCCATTATTCTCGAAGAAGTCCGACCTTTGTCCTCGGCGGAATAAAGTGTCTCGGAAAAACTTTCGCCTCTCCTCCCGAAACTCGAAAGGTAACGTCCTTTGTGGAGAGCGGCCGACGAGGATTTTCTTCAGGCGTCGCTCTACGCCCGCCGGAAGGACGTCCGGATTATTAAAAGCGACAGGTAATTAAAAGGCTCTCGAATTTCCTTCGATGCCGTCGCCTTATTCACGGTGCTTTTTGTCTCGCGGCACACGATAAGGCGATCTCGAGTCTCGAGTGCGAGGGCGATCAAACACGACGAAACGACGATTTCGACGCTCCTTATAGGAGAATTAACGCGACTTTCTTCACGCCCGGAGCGATGTTTCGGTTGGTTCTCGAGAAGAGGGCTCGTCTTTCCTTCCTCGTCCTCTCTGTAGACGCGGATGCCAATTTCACGAGGAGACACTTTTCGTAGAGGCAGAAAGGAAGGAGAAAGAAAGAAAAAGAAATAATCTCTTAATCTCTCGAGACAAAGAAAGACAGGCGTTGAGAAGCGCGTAAGCGAACGCAACGAAGTCAAATTCATGGCGCTCCTTCGAGACGTAATCCGCGATTTAATTAGCCAGTTTCGGAGGCGCAGGGTGTCTCCTCGTAAGAGGTGCCACGCAGAGTTAATGAAATGGAACGCAAGCAGTCGCTAGCATCCTGCGATTTCCTGATTACCTACTTTCTTAATTAAGGGCAAAGCCGATGCAACGCCTCGAGATACGAGTCTCGAGAGCGCCGTAACTCGGCGATTCGCACCTGGCCGAGTTACGAGCTTCTCCCTGACGGAAACGAGTTTTCATAGGGTCGAAGAGAGAGAGAGAGAACAAGCGCGTGAAAGAGGGAAGGAGCAAGATCATCGAGAAAAGACGTCGTAGCAGTCTTGCTTTGCGGTTTTTCGCAAAGTCAGGCGGAAGATTATTAGTCACGATCGCGCAAAGGTAAAGTCGTTCTTCCATTGTTATCGAAAGGGTAAAGCTAAGAGCCCGTGAGCGAGACGAAGAAAGATCGTAAATGGGAGTTCAAGGTGAGACGTGGATTAAAGAAAAAGGCGAAATCTTTCTCTCGATGTTCGTAATGCTGATTATGTACTTTCTTAATTAAGGGCAAAACCGATGCAACGTCTCGAGATACGAGGCTCAAGGGCGCCTTCACTCGGCGATTCGCACCTGGCCGAGTTACGATCTTCTCCCTGACGCAAACGATTTTCCATAAGGTTGAGAGAGAGAGAGAGAGAGAGAGAGAGAGA
>JAITYT010001444.1:27904-39990 GCA_025433975.1 Liostenogaster flavolineata
AAGAAGTACGAAAAGTAAATAAACTTGATAGCAAAGCACCTAAAAATGCTAATAATGGTACTGGACCTGCAAATCAGCAAAGTGGTGGTGTTGTAATTGTCATGGGCGTTGCTAAGAAGAAAGTACAGAAACAAAAAGGTGAACTAATTGAACAGAATCAAGATGGTTTAGAATACTCCAGTGAAGAAGAAGGAGAAAATCTTCACGAAACTGCTGCTGGCATTGCCAATAAACAAAAACGAGAATTAGCTAAAGTTGATCACGCGACGACAGAATATCAGCCATTTAGAAAATCGTTTTACGTAGAAGTTCCTGAAATTGGTGAGTTTTAAATTTTGCATACGTTTTATACGCGCTACTAATATCATATTTTTATGTAAATATTTATTTGTTTTTTTTTTTAGCAAGAATGACATCAGAAGAAGTGGAAGCTTACAAGGAAGAATTAGAAGGCATCCGTGTAAAAGGAAAAGGATGCCCAAAACCTATTAAATCTTGGGCACACTGTGGTATAACCAAGAAAGAATTAGAAGTATTGAAAAAGCTTGGTTATGAAAAACCAACTCCTATTCAATGTCAAGCCATTCCAGCTATTATGTCAGGTCGCGATCTTATAGGAATTGCGAAAACAGGAAGTGGAAAAACGTTAGCTTTTTTATTACCTATGTTCCGCCATATACTTGATCAACCGCCACTCGCAGATGGAGATGGACCCATTGCATTAATTATGACGCCCACTAGAGAGTTATGTATGCAAATTGGAAGAGATTCAAAAAAATTTACTAAATCGTTAGGTTTATCTCATGTATGTGTATATGGTGGTACTGGAATATCCGAGCAAATAGCAGAATTAAAGAGAGGTGCAGAAATTATTGTGTGTACGCCAGGAAGAATGATTGACATGTTAGCAGCAAACAGTGGCAGAGTTACCAATTTACGAAGAGTAACATATGTAGTTTTAGATGAAGCTGACAGAATGTTTGATATGGGTTTTGAACCACAAGTAATGCGTATTATGGAAAATGTTAGGCCAGATAGACAAACAGTACTTTTTAGTGCAACATTTCCGCGTCAAATGGAAGCGCTTGCCAGAAGAATATTAACCCGACCTGTTGAAGTACAAGTCGGTGGAAGATCAGTTGTTTGTAAAGACGTTGAACAACATGTTGTGGTTCTTGAAGAAGATCAAAAGTTCTATAAACTTCTTGAAATACTTGGACATTATCAGGACAAAGGATCTTGCATCATATTCGTTGACAAGCAAGAAAACGCAGATACACTTTTAAAAGATCTTATGAAAGCTTCTTATTCGTGCATGTCTCTTCACGGTGGCATCGATCAATGTGACAGAGACTCGACAATATTAGATTTTAAAGCTGGCAGAACAAAATTACTTGTTGCTACATCTGTAGCTGCTAGAGGTTTGGATGTAAAACATCTTGTATTAGTTGTCAATTACGATTGTCCAAATCATTATGAAGATTATGTGCATAGATGTGGCAGAACTGGTAGAGCTGGTAATAAAGGGTAAGCTTTCTACCATACAGATGAATAATTAACTAGAAAATGAAAGAAAGAATACAATATTGGCAAAACTATATTTAATACTTTTTTTTTAGATATGCATATACTTTTATTACGTCGGAACAAGAGAGATATGCGGGTGATATTTTACGTGCCCATGAATTAGCAGGAGTAACTGTCCCTGAACCGTTACGTCAATTATGGGAAGCTTATAAAGCTCGTCAAGCTGCAGATGGAAAGAAAGTTCACACAGGTGGCGGATTTAGTGGCAAAGGATTTAAATTCGATGAATCGGAAGCAGCCTTAGCTAATGAAAAAAAGAAATTTCAAAAAGCAGCTTTGGGACTACAAGATTCCGACGATGAGGACATTGAAAATGATATTGATCAACAAATCGAAAGTATGCTTGCACCTAAGAGAACGGTTCGTGAAATTGCTAGACCATCTGCCACTAATATTGCAGTACCTGGTCAGCCTGTGCCAAGTGCTACTGATAAACTAGAATTAGCCAGACGACTAGCATCTAAAATTAATATTGCAAAGAATTTAGGCGCAGAAGCTAAAGGGGCCACTCAACAAGCAGCAGAAGCTATATTAAAGGGTGCAGGCCCAACTAATCTTATAACAGTGAGTTATAATAAAAAAAATCTTTTCTGAAAATATTTTTGAAAACTTTCGAACAAGTTAACAAAATCTTTCTTTTAATTTTTGAAATATAGGCTAAAACGGTTGCTGAACAATTAGCAGCTAAATTAAATACTAAACTTAATTATCAACCGCGCGAAGAGGATCTTGTGGAGAGTGATGCAGAAGCTGGAGAACAAACTTTCCGTAAATACGAAGAAGAACTCGAGATAAATGATTTCCCTCAACAGGCACGATGGCGAGTAACAAGTAAAGAAGCTCTTGCACAGATTTCGGAATATTCGGAAGCTGGTCTTACGGTTAGAGGAACGTTCATCGCTCCTGGCAAAGCGCCACCAGAAGGAGAAAGAAAATTATATCTCGCAATCGAGTCGACTAGTGAATTAGCAGTTAGCAAAGCAAAAGCAGAAGTCTCTCGACTAATTAAAGAAGAATTGATCAAGTTACAAGCATCTGGAGCTCATACTGCTTCTCGTGGCCGATATAAAGTCTTGTAAAAGAATAATCACGAGCGTATATGATGACACTTACAAAATGAGAAAAATTAGAATTTTTATTATACAGATAAATATTAATGCAAAAAATTTATATTTAACAGTACAATAACAAATTATACTTAACATTTATGAAACCATTGTTCTTATCTGTATTCAAACTGCTGCACGTGTTTCGAATTTTTTTATTTATAGAAAATAGAATACGCGAATAGTCAATTATTTACTTATTGTACACTTATACGATTTTGATATTTGATGAGATATTCGAATAGTTTATCATACCTGTACACATTTCACAACTAAGAAAATACATGGCGCGTCAACATGTGTTATTCAATACGCGGACTGGTAACTTAAATTAGAAGTTTTTTATTTACACTTTACATCGTCGTCCTTTCTTTATTCAACTTTTGTACACACACTTAAACCACTTTTCTCTTTGGTAATATTAGTAATTAGATAAAATACGTCCTATTCTACAGTATAATATGTAGGCACTAGAAGAATCACAGACATAATGTTGACGTTGTTGTCACAAATGGCATCGTCAATAGGTATTGAAAATGCTTAGCACCAACTAATCCAAAAAGAGAATTGTGATTTAGCACTCATTGTGGCATGTAACATCCGTGCAAAGTTCAACGATATTTTGAAAAAAATATAAGTCGTTATTCTACTACTCTCTCGTGTCGCATTATTTGTTTTCAAAGTAATTATTGATCTTTATTGTTACGTAAATGATTCGATTTTCCCTTTTTTATTTTGAAAATCAGGCAAAAATTGTGATTATCGAAAAAAGTTAAATTTTAACAATAAGTGATAAATCCTCTCTTCTTCCTATGCTATATCATTTAGATATACAAATTGATATGACAAACGTAATAGAAACAATTAGTAACCAGGCGTGATTCATAGTAGCAGTAGAAATGTGATTGTATGCCAGTTCAGCTCGAGTTAGCGAACCTAGAGGAACTTCAGCTGCAATTCGGGGACTTCTCTCAGAGATTCTCGTAACAAGTTTTTCTGTTTCTGCTACGCATGCTCGTAACTGCAGCGCCGAAGGTTTCTTCACAATAGTTTGAATGACAATAAAAATATCACCTTCGGGTGTCACCATGCCACGAATAGCACATTGTGCAACCTGCACTTGACGTCCCAGAGCTGTGAGAAGAGCTTCTAGCGTGACAGAATCCTTATCGGTATCTTCATCCATCATGTAATATATCCTATCCAACTAAAATTGCAAATTTTTTAATAATAGAATATCTCAAGAGCGAAAGAAACTTCAAGGAACAGTTAATTACCTGTTTTCTAGAGTAAAATAGTCGTGCTGCACCACCACAAACGGGACAGCAAGCACCAGGTGGTGTAACACCGATACAATAAGGCTCTGATAATGGTGGACATTGTACGGCATCACTGCAACGAGGTTTAGCTTGATCGTCAATCAATCCAATTGCAATACAAGGACCATAGTAATCAACAACGGTTTTATACGCCCACGCAGCGCATTCATTTATGTAAATTTCTCCATTAATTCCACAAATTGGGCCACGTAGGCTGCATCCCTTCAAGCAAGGCCCTTTATAACTAATAGTAGCACCGGCGCGAATCATAGCACAAACGGAATAATGCTGACGATTGTCCTTGTCACAAACAGGCCCACTATTATCGTCTCGAGGATCGCAATCCATAGGAACGCATTCGTATTGTCGGCAAGGTTTATGAATAGGCGATAAACATACTTTAGGTCTCCTGATGCATGTTTCTGTTGCATCGCATGGATTGGAAGAGCAAGGATCTTGAGAAGAGCAACTTCCAAATTCCACTTCATTTGCAGAAAGTCCAGCACACTTGGCGAGACAAGCCGAGGCGAAAGTAAAGCCCAATCTACCGCATACCGGTACATAATGAGCTGGACAATCACAAGGTAAAGACGGTACCCTAAATTCTCCGCAATTTTTTCTGGAACAAGTCACTTCGCCCTCGAAGCAATGACAAGGATTGCATTCGAGATAAAAGTTAGATCTGTGCGCAACGAAGCGATCCTGTACCCAACAAGAATTAAAGTTAAAACAATTCAGTGATCTGCATTTTTCTAGACCACGTAAAGTGCATTGACAGATCTTAAGGCAGCTGTGTTGATCGAATCTAGGAATTTGTATCCAGGAACCTAGTGGTACTAGTTGTTTCGACATTTCGCCCAAAAAACAACCAGGAATACAACGATAAGCAGGCGTTCCAACGAGAGAAAGAATACAGATTTGACTTTGAGCGCAAGGGTTGTCTTTGCACGGTGTCGTGATATCTTCTTCTGGATGCGTGACTAATTCATCGTCTCGCGGATCTTCGAGGAAGGGTCTTAAGGATACACAGGGAGCGTCTGGCCTACCTGGTGATAACTTTGCGCATAACGTAGTCGCAGTATGAGGTCCCGTGATGGTGGACCAATCGACACAGTTAGCCATTAATTCCAAGCAATCTTCTCGACAAAGTCGAGTTTCATGAATTCTGGCCTCACACGGTCGTAACTGCAAAAGGCAAGCCGCTGCGCGTAAATTCTCTGCTGAGCAAGACGGCGATGCGCGTGCATCGATACTTAACCCTCGAATAATTCCACCTCGAGACCAATTATCGGCTTCCCATTTTGCTGCATCGTCAGCTGCTGCAGAACACGTTCTGTGAAAAGACATTCATATTTAATCGCATTCAAATAAATACTTTTGTTTGAACGATCAGAAGAGAAATTATACCTAAACAACGTCGTCGGCCTATCGTTGAATCGAGCACAATAAGATAATCCAGAACATCCCATTTCACACGAATTATCAGCATCTTCTAAACATCTTCGCAATTCGCTTTCCAAGTTAGATGAGAGACATTCTGAGTCTAATTGCAACCAAGCGGATTCCCAATCAGCCTGAAAAGAACGCCAACAGAGGTTTTGACAGGATGGCCTGCTCGCCCTGGAGCAACAAGATAATTTGCCAGCATCCAAAGGTAAACGTGCCGGTTTTGTGGGCGTCGACTTTAACAGACAACTCCACATGGGTGAATGCGGTAAAATAGGACTACACTTTTCTGCAAGTGCATCCAATATATCCTGATCGTTTGTTGCTGTATGAAGAACTTTGCGACACGTATCCAGGCAAGCTGTATTTGTAGTTTCATCGCAACAGTGTAAATCTATACAGAAATGAGAGAAAAGTAAAGTAAAGATTAAAATCGTAATAACATCGATCTTAAATAATATCTGAAACACGTACATTTCTTAGGATCTTCAGCGTGTTTGACTTCCTCTACACTTTTGAGACATTTTGGAACTTGATGAAAGCAGCTCTTGCTACTGTAGAGTTTCAAGGCCGATTGCTTTCCAGGCTTATGAAACAGATCTTTGCAAATAGATCTGCAAGTGTCGTTGAAAACATTACCGCAACAATGTTCCGCTTCTTCGTGTTTTTCAAGACAAAAAAAAAATTCAGATTCATCGCTGGGTCGGCAAGAGTCATTTAGGTTACTCTTAGAACCTGACAAAGCGCAAGTAGAACGACAGATTGGATTTTGAGCTAAATGACAACATCTTCTACCTGCCCAATTCTCATTTTTTCTTGCTTCTGAAAATACAAATTACGAATTTATCCATTATGTCGATAAATGTCGATGGAGTTTGCGAAAATTATGAGATATTGTTCGAGATCCGATACTGTAAATCAAATAATTACCATTCAGTGTATTGTTGACGCATGCCCAAAAATTCAGCTACAACACATTTATACGATTAATGCTAAAATCTCAAGTAATTTAAAATAACTTAAAATACAATACGCAAGAGTCAAATGAACTTGATCATATAAAGACTATAATAAATGAGAACATCTTACCAATTCAGTGGAGCAAAATTTTAAAAGGCGATTCGTCGCGTTCTCTCTTGCCTCCGCTTCTGCACCCAAAACCACCAAAGGAATCTGAAACAAATACCAGAAATCCTTGTTCAATAAATGACGTACAACAAATTAAAAAATGTATTCGAAGTCGTAAGGATATTCCTTATACGATGCATAATACAATCGTCGTAGAATTCTTTAAAAATTCAAGATGAAGAAAGTTTAATGGTATCAACAGCCATTAAAAATCAAGGACACAAGCATTGAACGCTCGCTGTGATTTCCTGTTGCTTGACGCTGACTGACAATGGAACCGGTGAATATCGACTGACCGCTTATTTGTTCTTCATTTGGAATTCAATTGTTGTTACCCACGGGTCATTTTATATTTTTATCACGAATAAAATTTACGACTTTTCAACCGCGCGCGGCGATAGGTTTACGATTAGCGCACAAAGGAAGGACCAAAGAGTCGAGGCCAAGGGTCACGTACACGAATAAATATGACACAATTAATACCCGCAATTTCTGTCGTTACAATAAGACAACATAAAATATCTTAGAGATTTACACGAGATGATTTTCCCAGAGGAATTTGTAAAGAGGTACGTACTTTTTCGATTAGCAAGCCAAAAATAATCTTGCATCTCGTGTAAGCCCAATCGCGTATATTTTACATTATGTAAAACTTAATCATAATCAAGAAAACGTGCAAAAAATTGCTTCTTCGATTTTCTTTTGACGTGTTTCTTTTACAAGGAGAATAATAGAAACGACAAAATCCATACAATGACTTCTAAATCGTCGATATAACGCGATGATGTAACATTAGTTAAATTCTCGTAACGAACGATGATTGAAGCGAGTTCAAGAATAAAGCGTTATCTCGTACTTTTCATTTCCAATTACGAAAGTTCACACCCGTTCCCTCGTTCGAGTCGTCTGAAATGCGAGAATTTAGGGCTGCGTAAGTGACGAGAAACTGAGGACGGTGAACGTATTTATGTCTCGGTATATTCTGGGAGGTATGCAGCGTTCTACGTCGACGCTTTGTGAGCGAAGGGGGTGCGCGTTCATTTCTCGCTCGCGAATTTTCTGCGCCAGAATGCAAGCCAAATTTCGTTTCGCCGTGTTCAAAAACTTACGAAATGTAAATCGATGCGATCAAGTGAATAGAGCTACTTGAAATGTGATCGTTCTTGAAATATCGATTTCTAATGTATTTATCGTATAAACTTAACTTGTAAGTCGAATTCCCTTCCCCCCTCTCCCTTCAAAGGACACGAGACAAATACACGAGATAAACCATCCGCCTTCTTTTCTCGCATGAATATTATTCATAACGATTCCCTATGTCGTTCGAGATCAAAGGATACAAGAATAGAATGGGGTGTATTCGTATCTCTTTTTTTTCGGTACAGCAGATACCCAATCCTGATTTTTGCTGAATTTCACGACGCAGGAGAAAGTCAAAGCGTCACGCTGACTAATTAGGCTGATAATTAACGAGTCGGCCATTTTTTTCGAAATTCTTATGAACATACACTTCTCAGACTGACTTCGAAGGCGTATCGCTCGGTCAGTGATTTTTCTGAAAAATTATCGAAAATCGTCGATATGCTAGATAAAATAGATTCGTAAATTTTATTTAAATAAAATATCTCTTCAAAGCATCGCTTCTATATTCCGGGAAGGAAGGCGAAGGATTTCACGAGGCGAAACGTACGGAGGAGCTACGATTATTTAAATCAATAAAGAACGTCGTTCGTAATAGTGTCACGAACGTCAAACGTGCCTCGAATTTAAGTCAACATCTCTCGATGCGAAAGGCAGACGCGCGCGCGAGTAATGAAAGAAAGAAAGAATGCTTTCGACATCCTCTCGAGGCAGCCGAGTGCGTAACGAGCGACTCGTCGTCGCGTAATGCGTACGTCCGTCGTGATTTCCGGCATAAGCTCGATCGCAAACATAAAATGAGGAAACTCCAATAAACGAAGATCTTCGCATTAGGAAGGATTTAGGACGTGTCTCTGATGCGAGCCACGAATGCGAGTTAAAAGGAAATCGCTCGTTTCCAACAAAATGAAACGAAAAATTACAGAACGATTATCACTTCGTGTCTCCAATCTCCTTAGTGGCATCTTGGATGAGGAGAACAAGCATGATTCGCGCGGCAAACTGGAAAAGACGAAGGAAAATAATACTACATATACATTTTATTGTACCTATTTTCGCACGGGGACAATTTTACGAAGAGAAGAAGGTGATGGAAGAAGTTAAGTCGGAACAGAAAATAAAGGAAAGATAGAGAAGAGACCGAGAACAGAAGAAAGTAAGCAGGAGAAGTCGAGATAAAAAAGCAGAAGAAACTCAGAAGTAAGAGCAGAAGGGAAGACTCGGTTAAAGGGACATCGCGTTGCTTTGATAATGCATCCGTCGTTCCTCCCATGGAGCTCGCTCGTGTCAATTCGTAATATTTGCGTATGAATGAGACGACGGGGGGGCTCCTACGTCGGAGGGGGCGCGGCGTAAATCTCTCAGCAGGCACTGAATGTCTCCGATATTATCTTCGGGGGAAGGATTGGGTGGACACGGCCAGCTTCAGCAAAAGGGGAGAGTAAGTGGCTCGAGAATTCGCGGTTTCGCCGCGTCCCTCTTTCTCCTAGAGGCTCCATCCTTCTGGCCAGGATAAGAAAAGCGAGTTTTCTCTTCTCTTCCTTCCTTTCGACCTTTCCCCTTCTCCTCCGTCCTCTTTCCACTATTACGCGACATTGTGCGACAGTGGATGCGAGGGGCATCCCTTGCAACCCTTACACTCATCGCCATTTCGTTTTTATATGAAGCGTTTATACGCGACATGGGGCCTCCGTTGCTTCTTCTTCTTTTTTTTTTCATTATTCCTAGTCTTCCTCTTGATTTTCTTCGGCTTACGTCCTTCACCTTCCATCTCGATCCAAACACTTTTACTTTTGATCGGTCAGATATCCTTCCCCTACATCCTACTCGTATCCATCTTTACCCCACGTTCCTTCACCTCGACGCGTATTCTAACGTATCCGCTTGATTCGAGTTTCTCTCCCTCTCTCTCCTTTCCTTTTTCTCATCCAGGATCCTAACATAGTAATCCTATAGTGCACCGAACTGTGCCCTTTGTCGCGTCGAAGCTCGAACAGCCATTTTTATCGCGATAGGATTGATCCGTGTTACGCGTTCATATGTGGGTATCAATGCATTCATTTCGAAACTCAATCAGTGGAATTCCACTCGAATGGCGGAATAAAAAGGCTAGAAACTGTGCCAAAGAAATAATGAATATTTTTAAGGTTATCTCGAAGTAACGAGTTGGAAAATCTGTTGTATGTACCTTCGAGCAGACGCTTCTGCAGGATCCAGCGGCCAGCGAGCAGCAGGACATCTCTGCAACAGAAAGAAAGACAAGACTGAAATCGTTCCTCGCTCGTTCCTAACGGGAACAGAGAAATATGCGTAACCATCACCGTCTATTTTTCATTATCATTCCTTTATTTTTCTCTGTCCTCGTTTACTAATTTTCTTCTTATTCTTTTCCTCCTACGCTAGAGTTCCTCTCGCAATCCTTTCCACCACCATCCACTTAAACGACGAAAAACAGACGAGCGTTCTGGGTTACGTTAGAAATGAGAGACTACATGAAAAAGAAAAAAAATAACAGGAACTAACCCTCGGCTGCGCAACGATTCTGTCAAAATTCGAGTTTCACCCTGGCGAGGACCTCACATGCCGGCGGTGACCCGCTGTGAAAAAGGAAACGCTGGAATCGTGCAAAAGCCTACTTCAGCACCGGCTCCTCCTCTTTCTTTCTTCCTTTCCCCCCGCAACCTACGCCTTATGATGCCACTTTCAAAAAGTCGACGACGCCATAAGCCTAATAACGAAGCCAGACGACGATAGACCATGTGGCGGACAATCCTTATGCACACATCCTTCGTCATACGTTCTTCTGAACGTTCGAAAGTCTCTTGCCAAAAGAATCGTTCAAAAACGATTAAGCATAAGGTTTTCGATTTAAGCTTTTAATTTAAGTCCTGACAATCTTATTAATCGTGTGAATTTAAGAAGGTAGAAAGTAAGTTTTTCTTGGCAGTGAAACAGCTGTTAATATTACAACGTATCTATATGTAACGAACATATACCCCACGACGATGTTCTACTTGTTAATTCAACGAGCAGAGGTGTCCTTGGAGGATCGTTTATCTTACAAATGAACGATTAGTTTCAGAATAGTTTCTCCATTTAATGGAAAAATTTACAAGGTTGGAAGAATCTTTATCAAAAACGACAAGAGCAAGTAGCTAGTTTTAAATGATTCAAGAATTTCAAATAAACGGGGGAAATGAATAAATTATCCTGTTTGAGAGATTCCACTTGAAAGTAGTCAATAAAGGCGACTTCGATTTCGCAGAAAGAGGTCAATGCCTGGCGATTGCCGGACAGAACATCGGTACAGACCGCGTCTTGAATTATTAAAGAAACACGCTCGAGCGTCGATAATTGTACCGGTGTCAGCGATGGCGAGGATGCAATGGTCTGACGTCGATATCGCGGGAACGGTCGAATTAGAACCGAATTCGAAACCACTACAAGCTTGACGAACTGAACGATCGGCGCTTATTGTGATGTCACTATCGACATCGACACCAGATCCCAAAAGGTTCCTGTCACTCTACGCGTCGATTGTACAATATTTCTCGAGAAAATCTAAGAAGCACGACTCCAGCTTCACGAATATAACGTAAACTACTTCTAGGCTCTATGGATTTTCTAAGATTGATTAAGTTTCACGCTTCTTTCTTTTCGTCTCTGTCGTACCGTCTTTTTTATGCTTCAATTTTTTATCGCTCGATGCCACCATGAGAAGTGGAGGAGTTCGCAACCTAAGATCGTCGTTCTTTGTGTTGTCTCCACCGACATTATCGACACAACTTCAAAAGGTTCCTGTTACTCTGCGTATCGATTATATTTCTCGAGAGTCTAAAAAGTGCGTCTCCAGCTCCACGAATATGTCCTAAGCTACTTCGAGGTTCTATAAATTTTCTAGGGTCACTAAGTCTCACGCTTCTTTCTACTTTAAATCTCGTTCGTACCTTCTTTCTTTTGCTTTAATTTTTTATCGCTCGACATCACCTTAGAAAGTAGAACGCAGAGTCGTGTTCATACGAGTCGTTTGAACAGAAAAGTGCATTTCTTTATTCATTTTTATTTTATTTTTTTTTGAGTCGTAGGAGTCGCGACACTCGAATTTGAAAGATCACTTAACGCTTATTTCTCAACGACGCTAATTCGTCCTCGTTAAAAAATGTTCCAGTTCGATCACAATTGCTGATGCTAAATTTCTGTGAATTTTTATATTGTATTTCCGCGATTTTATCGAAATCTTTACAAAATACAAGAATTATATTTATATGGTGAATTTTTGTTCAAACTTACGATCCTAAGATCGTAAGATAAGATACCATCGAAAAAGTTAATGAAAGCAAACGACTTTACAAAAAAAAAA
>JAITYT010001444.1:63882-74190 GCA_025433975.1 Liostenogaster flavolineata
CGCCGCAGAACTGTTCTTTCACACTCTTCTCACATTCTTTCTAGGCATACTCACGCACACGCACACGCACGCATCTCTCGTCACTCCAAAGCACTTCGACAATCACCGCCCAAATATCTAACATCGATAACCATTCGATTCGCTTTTGTTTTTCCAACCTCGCATTCACTTATTCAGTTTTCTTGATCCTATAATCGACCATCCTGGTTCAACATCTGACCTCAGATGTTTCGCACGTGTCACTTCGTTCTCGGAATTGTCGTCGATCCAAAGTCGATTCAGATAGTCCGCCGTGGTCGTCGTTTGAAACGGAACCCATGGACACCGATCTTCTGCACCATATAATGGTCATAATGCGGCACTTTGTTCACTTGGTATGGACCGTAGTATTTAGGGTATAAATTTAGTCTTTTTGTCACAACCAAATTCCTTTCGCTGTAACGATACGCTTTTCTTCTTTGACTGTACCTACATTTTTCTCCGGCTGTAACTTAAGGATATCTTGTTTCCCTTTTTCTTGAAATGAATCGACTTTGAACCCATGCGTTCTCGAGCATTGGCACTATTTCCTTCTTATATTGTTCCTGAATACCTCTGGATATTTCAAGGAGCTTCTTCGATTATTTTTTCTTCACCGGCTCGGTCATTTGCGTTCCGTATTCAATTTCAATGTTTTCTTTCTTGATACGTTTTTTAAGCCTTCTAGAAGTATCTTTCGGTTCTTCTTCCACTTCGCTGTCGACAACTGTTCTTTCTTTCAATCTTGGCGACATTTTAGCAGTTTCGTTTACAACTTTTATCATCTCCTTAGCCGCATCTTGGACGGTTTCCTTTTCCTCCGTCTCTTTCATTATTTTCTCTCGATTGGTTTTAATCGCTTCGATAGTCTTCTTCGTTTCTTCCGGTAATTTTCTTTTCTTTATTGGAACATTTTTTCGGTTTTTGTAGTCTTCATTGACAGTTCTTTTTCCAATGTTTTTTTAATCTTTATTTTGATCACTTCGGTAGCTTCCACTGTCTTCTCTGGTATCTCAACTTCTTAAACCTCTATTTTTTTATTGTCTTTTCGTCCATCATCAAATTTTCTTTTCTTAACGCAACGCACTCTTTCGCGAGTTCTTTCGATTTCTTCACTTTCACGGCTTCGACGTCCTCCGTGCCAAAATTCCTGATATCCTTCTCGAAGATCAGCTGTTCATCGATAGACTTGTTGATATTTACAAGTCTATCCTTTACTTGAATACTTCTCTTTATTTCTTCAGAAACTACGGATTTCTTTTTCGACTTTTGGCACGATTCGTCGTCACGTTTTCTCCTTCGTGAGAGTTCTTTGTGCATGTCGTGATTGCTTGTTGTCTGCAAGAATTCCTTAACGCCTTTTTAAGTTGCCGCCACATCTTTACACGTCTTGAGTAATTGACAAACAACTTTGCTGAACCTTGCAATAACACTTCGTAGTATATAATCTTTTGCACTTCCGACCACTCAGAACGATCTGCCGTCTCTCTGAAGTTATCAAGCCATCTTCAAACATCTGTATTATCATCGCCGCTAAATGTAGTTATAAATTTCTTTACATCCTGAAATGTGGGGATATATTTTATACCCTTTCTTTTAAATCGTCATAGTAATGTTTCACACAATTCTTCTTCGTCTTTATCGTCGTCTTCTGAAACGTCTCCTTCGTCATTTTCCGACACGTCTTCTTCGTCACTAAATCCGTCATCTTCTTTTCCACTTCTTCTTCGTCCACTTCTCGTGCTGTTTTTAGGAGTTTTTGAAGCACTTTACTTCCTAACGTCTTTAGCCTTCATCTTCCGAGTTCTGCTTTCAACTCGATAAGTTTCATTTTCTTTACATCTTTCAGTTCAAAAACTTCATCTTCGTTATTTTACACTTTACAAAAATTCACCAAAATTAACTTTAAACAATTTTAAAAATTCAACCGTTCAGATCCTAATTGTTCAAATCCGATTGATCAGATCCCGATTGATCAATCGCCGCCCAACATCTGACATCGAAACCCATTCGATTCGCTTTTGTTTTTCCAACGCTCGCACTCACTTATTCAGTTTTCTTGATCCTACATTTATAAGATTCACCAATGTGACAATAAAACGTTACGTAATATCACTATATGGAAACTCTGCCCAACAACCCATTCTCTACATAAATAAATTAAGTTGTGCATCATTTCGTAACAAATCAGTTACGTCGAATTCCGAGGAATTCGACATGTATTATCATATCGTGATCATACTCCAAACTAAGGTCTCGAGTATCCTTACTCAAGTTGTGCTTATGAAAAATTCTATGTGACAATTATAAAGCGAGAAAAAATCGCAATCTATCACAAGGAAATTTTTACGGATTTTTCGAAGAAGATGGAAGACTTGTACTTTGATATATTGAATAAATAAATAAATTCTCCTATGTTTTCAAATTCTTATTATCTACGAATTAAAGAATGCTTTCCTAGAAAAAATTTTCGTCGACTCATCGTCGCGAATAAGAGGTACGTTTGCGTTAATTCAAAGTATGTGAACAACCTGCGGATTCCAATCATCGCTTAAAGATTCACGAATACTATCGTTTTTCTGCAATTTTTTTATGTTTCAATCTCGCTTATATTACGTGACTTGGCGATATTTCACAACTGATTGCGAGTTTACAACGAAATAATCGCCGTTACTGGAACTCGTTTAAATACTTGGAATGGTTATTAATAATCTCCATTCCTAGACATCGGCTAATTGGCGAGCTTTTTTCCCTTGTTTTTCTTACGTAAGAACATCACGATGGGCACATCGATAAGGACATCTCGATCTTTTCCTCGAGAATCCGTCGTTCGACATACGACCCTCGATAAGAGAAGCTTTAGTTAGGCATCGAATTGCTTGTCTATATCGTAAGTAAATACGAGAACTCGACGAAATGGTGTTCGAAAGAAAGGTATCATTCGATTCTTGTTCTTCTAACTATGATGTTCCAACGTGTTTTAAATTTCTAGAAAAAGTTCTATTCGTGTACCCACGAATTTTTATGGAAAGTATAGACGTGATAAACTCAATTGATCGATAAAAAGCAGGAATATAAAAATCGAACGTTTGGAGAAAGAAATTTTTTATGTGTGCTATGATCTTTTGCGTCGATGTTTTCAAATCATGTTAATATTTAGAAAATTATGAAGAATGATATTAAGAAATGACGATTATGTTCGATGTAAAAAGAGGCGCTATCTATTCTGCAACTACATTTTATAAAAGTACATATTAATAATATATGAATAATATGAATTATTTTACATAACATCGCTTTGATCGATTTATCAAATGAGAAATTAGATTGAAGTATAATGTGAATTGCGTTCCATCAGTTAAATATAACGAAAGAAGAAGTAAAATTCATAAGAATTATAATAGAGATTACAATGAAAATTACAGCGTAATACGACACTCAACGAAGAACAAATGGGTTCCTTTGACAAAGGAATGGTTAACTACATTTTAATATCGCTGTCGGCTACGGTATAATTAACACGCCTCGATAACAACCGTATCGAAAACGATACAGGCTAAAATTCATTTGTACGCCAAGCTGTATTTTTTTAATTTACGATGTTTTAATCTAAAAGTAATTGTTGTTAACACTTTTTTATGTGACCTAATGATATTTACTGCAATTTTTGAATCGTGACCGATAACAGTACACGCGGCGTGGTAATTAGTTATCAGTGTAAATGTCAGTCTTTAGGTGTTCGCTTTGCAGTTTAAATTTAAGAAGTGCTTGTTGTAGTATTTAAATGACCATAAGAAAATAAGAGTTAGTTGAAGAATTATGGGATATTTATTGTTGAATCTTCTATTTCGTATTCACTTTTGTACATAACTTTTATTTCAATTATTCAAAATGAAATAAATTTAATTTACTATTATTATACGCATTTTGTCATTTTAATATTTATGATAATGAAAAACACGAAACATTTATGATAATCAAAAACAAGAAAAAAAACAGGTATTTATACAAAATTATTCAACTTCTTATCGTGTACTGAAAACGGTACACGTGGCCTAGAAATGACATCTCATAAACACCATGACAAGGAACGTGATAAATAGAGGAAAGAACTAATGGTACGAACGTTCAAACGCATGCGTGCTTTCATTGAACTAATAAAATAAAATTTTTCTTTATCCACAAAATAGATCGTTTCTGGCTTCCCCATTTAAACGCGTCTTACAACGTTCAATAGAAGATACATAACGATAATGGTAACGATAACAAGCCTCTTAACAACCGATATATTAACCCCTTCCCGTACTTTAGCGAGTCTGATTGGCGATGAAGATTTTGGCCCAAACATGAATATCGCGAGTCAGACTCGCGACCAGATACTTGGGCCAAACGTAAACATAACAAGCCAAGCTCGCGGACTGATTTTTTGCCCGTTACGATCGTGACTGAATGTTAGTTCCTGTCAGTACCTCATGAATCAGTTAGTCACGATTCTTTTCGTTGCTGTTACGAAGCAGTTCAATTATTGAAATTTAAGAAACCCCTTCAAAATGCAAAATATAAAAGTGTTAACTGAAGGTAGTGATAACGAATCCCCTGATAGCGATGCGATTGTGCCAGTCACAAAGCGTATAAGGCGTGTATGATTACAGATGAGAGTAGCGAAGAGAAAAATACGACACAACAATCATGGATTTGGCAAAAAGTAAAAAACGCACCAATAGTTTGGAAGTATTCTGAACATCATGGAATAACAGCGTCTGTCTTAAATAATTTAAGTGACAATCCAAGAAGTAAAGACCGACTTCGCAAGATAAGACCTGTCATTAATTTTTGGAGTCAAAAATTTAAAGAAATTTACACACCCAATGAATGTGTTAGCATAGACGAATTCTTGACGAAATATAAAGGGCGTTTAACGTACAAACAATTCAATCCATCAAAAAGAGCTCGATTTAGAATAAAAATTTACAAATTGTGCGAGGCAAGTACTACCGGTTTCTGTCACGGATTTAAAATATATACCGGCCAGGACAAAATTAATCAAAACGATAGTGCGTTGGAGAACGTTATGATAGAGTTGTCAAAATCTATAATAAACAAAGGATATACTTTATTTCTGGATAATTGGTACTCTTCACTCAACCCGTTTCTAAAATTACACCAGCAAAAGACAAACGTTATCGGGACGGTACGCAAGAACAGAAAAATATGCCACAAGATATACAAAAGCATATTTTGAAGAAAGGAGAATTTGTATGAAGATAATGCAATAATTTGATAGCTGTGCGATGAAAGGACAAACGCGACGTGTATATGATCTCCACAAAACACAAAACTGTAGAGATGGTCGAGCAATCAAACAAACAATTACAGAAAGTAATGAAGTCAAAATGTATCATAGAATATAACAAGGATATAAGTGCAGTTGATCATCAAGATCAGATGTGTTAGCCTGTTTCCCAGTCATGAGAAAAGTCATGAAAGTACACCGAAAGTTTTTCTTTTACATATCAGATATGGCTCTGTTCAATGCCTATATTATGCAGAAAACAATTCACAGTCGAAAAAGGGAGACTTATGTTGATTACCGTATCAAACGTTACATATATCAAAAGCAATTTTACAAATTGTTAAATTACTGAACTAAAAAATACGTGGGAAATCATCAGTTGAAACACCTCTTCGACTCCAAGCTCAATATTGGGATCATTTCCCAAAAAATATCGATCCGACACCTCGGAATAAGCATCCAACAAGGACGTGCAAAGTTTGTTATAAACATAAACTTCGAAGCGCAACGAAGTGGGAATGCACGAAATGTAAAGTAGCTTTACATCTGCCAGAATGTTTTAAGAGGTATCATACCATGGAGGATTTGTAGAGTTGTACATATTTTCTTTTTAGATATTCATTCAGTTTTATGATTAAATTTTTTTAAATAATATGCTGTTTACTTTTAGGCGTAGTATTATTACATTACTGAGAGGACTAAACTACATTTGAAGACGCTTCTTGACACATTGTTTATTCATGCAATGCAATTTGCAGACTGTTATATATTTTCTACACTACTATATGCACAACTATTATATACTACACTATTACATACAAAATATAATAAATTTATAATATCTATAAAAGTAAAAGCATTAGAGTTTACTTCCTCGACAGCAGTATCGCGTAAAATTGACTATACCCAGGTATCGCGGGCATCTACATTTCGGTTCGTATTGCGACTGTTTACAAACATCAGTCTGATCTGTTTAGCGCGCGTCGATGCCTACCGCTTGGGCCCGAGTTTCGTCGAGCGAAATGACACGGGAAGGGGCTAAATACCATCGCTATCGAGGCTAAAACATTTTTTTTCGAAATTCACACTCAAAATACACTTATATTTCTTTTTTTTTCATGGTAATGACTCTCTTTACATGCAAAGCGGTCAATTATCATTAGAAACAACGATACTACTATCGATGAAAAAATATCATCTCCAAATGAAACGGAACACGAAGCCTCAGCCCCTGTAAACCCTAATTGACGTCACAGCTACCGTAACCAACGCTCAAAGACATCGAACCCTCGATTAACATCAAAATCCTCGCGTCAGTGGTCCGCTCGTCTTTATCGAACGAACCGACCTCTTATATCGCGATTACAATGGAAGAGGTGTAAACGGATTACCTCGGGAAAGCGCATAAGAAATAGTAGTCGTCATCGTTGTCCTGCTAGTCGTCTTCGTCTTCGTCTTCGTCTTCGTCTTCGTTGTCGTTGTGTTGGTTAAGCGACGAGGTCACCTGCAATTTGTTTTCCACCCATACACAACATTTAAAGTATTTCCCTCACGCATCCTTTTCTCGAAAGATTCAACGAGAGTGAACGAACGTACGAGGAAGATAGGGGAGAAAGATCGAGAGACATAACGAAGGGGAAAAAACAAATGGTCGGGGCAAACGGCCGCATCCTCTACCAATCGTCGACTGCATGTCAATGAGTCAGGAGACGAGCGAGGAGAGGCGAAGAAAGGATCCTGGCCGATACTCCTTGCCATCGTACACCGTGAGAAATCGGATTCCTCCTGTGAATTTATCGCAGGTCCTGACCAGTAGGATTCACCTACGCGACGTACGTTCGCATTCGTGATGTGTGCCGTAAGCGCATCGTTCGAAAGAAAACTCAACGCGACATGGTGTCTCCTGAATTGTCGCAGTTAACGCGTACCACGAGAATGCCTCGACAAATTGTCTCGAGAAGACGCGATTCTCGGCTATGCGTGAACGGAGGAAGGAAATGCACGGTAGAGTCGGCTTTGTTTATCTACGACATCGTTTATATGCAGCAACGACGAATAATGGCCCTGCACGTGGATGCACTGTAAATATAGATTAGGCTTGTCAAGGAAATACCTAGCGATGTATTGTACAGTGATGCAACGCGAGGAGAATTTCTTCGATTTGACGAAATAAAGTGAAAATTCAGGCGATTTCTGTACAAGATGTATGCAAATTTTTAGTTTTGGTTATTATTTTCGTATCGGTGAAGAGATCTGTGAGAAAGTTACACTCGCTCTTACGTTCGACTTTAATTCTCAATACTGGGATTTCTTAATTTTCGTTTCACCGTGCAGTTCGATTTATAATTATATTCTAAACTAAACCGGTTAGTTTGCCAACTCTTTCGAATATTCAATGAAACGATCTAACGAGTTATCGACGTTAAAGGAATAATAAATTGCTATTAATTGTTCACATAACGGCAACAAAAAGCATAATATATACTCGCATTCTATCGTAGTCAACGAAACGTTGTCGTTACGACAACATCAAATAGTCAGCTACGACGGACTCCGTTTCGAAGGCGAGTCAATTATTATTGTTGATCTGTACCAGGTATACTCTTGGTATAGGTCGTAATTCAGTAGAAGGAAATTGAAATTTTTGATGTCGGAAACTATCGTTAACGCGCTATACTATGCGTAGCCAATTATGCCCTGGTTGGTGCAAGCATTTAATTATTGAAATTATCTGCATCGAAGTAAAAAGTTTTTTTTTTCTCAAATATCTCATAATTCTATATGTATACGTAATGTGTAGGTATACAATGAAACTTCATGTTTCTTCTCCTATTTCTATTATCGAGAAAAACTGGTAAAATATTTAATATGTAAGTACAGTTACTTCGGATTTTACACCTCGTTATCTAAACGAAAAAAAATAAAAATCACGTTATTTAAGAATTCATTCGATACTATTGAATTATTATACTAGGCATACCGATTAATAATGCTATTTTTTCAATAGATGGAATTACATATATGTTGATATATATGCAATTTGATATGTATGTTATTTCGTTATATTGACAACAATATCGAACTTCACATCGTTTTAATTCATTACTTTATTTTGAAGAAAAGTGCTACTAAAAATTATCGCATACTTCGGGAAGCTTATGGTGAACATGCTCCATCTCAAGAAACTTCTAAATACTAGTTTAAATATTTTAAAAATGATGATTTCGATGTAAAACACAAAGAACATTCAAGTCAACCCAAAAAATGTAAAGATTAACAGTTACCAGTATTATTGAATGTTGGATGGATATTGGAAAAATTAAATATTGCCCAGCAAATAAATTCAGATCGTTTACAAGCAATAGGAAAGATTTTAACCACTTCGGTACGAGTGTTGACTATAGACAACAGTTACAAATGAACGCATACAGCCGAAAAATGCCGCAATCGGCACAGTAAAATGAGAGTACCACGTCAACTGAACGAAAGATAATTAAAATTCGAAAAGTTATCGGTAAAATGTAGCTTCAACAGCACAAAAGGAAATCTTGTTTACATCAAATTATGACTAGTGATGAAAAGTGGATTTATTTTGAGACTCAAACGCACGAAATCATGAGTTGATCCAAATGAACTATCAATATCGACTATAAGCTCAAATCACTTCGGAAAGAAAAATGCTTCACGTTTGTGATCAGAACGGTGCAGTGTATTATGAACTTCTAAAATCAGGTGAAAGCGTTTATACTAATTGCTACCGACAACAAATAATCAATTTGACCCACACTTTGATAATAAAACAACCAAAATAAGTCAGAAGACACGCTAAAATAATTTCGCTTCGTGATAACGCATCACTACACACTTCAAAACAAGTTAAAAATGCGTTAAAAAATCTTACCTGGGAAGTATTAACCCATCCACTGTATACACCAGATATTTCTTCATGTTATCACTTGCTCCGATCCGATCGATGACATATGCACTTTCTAAACAGCTATTCAAAACGTACCAAAAAATGAAAAATTTACCTCAAAACAAGAAAAGTTTTTATTGGTATAGTATCCAGAAATTATCTGAAAGATGGGAAAAATGTAAAGCTAGTGATGGACATAATTTTTAATAGAGCTTTTGAGCTTTCTCTTGAAATATGACAGTCTTTTCTTTGATTACAAAATCCACATTATTAACCGGTATGCCTGATAAATGTCAATAGAAAAGAATATAAGAGCGATGTCGATTTACTGTTTAATATCGATTATCGATGAATAGAAAGACGTTTCAAACGAGAGACCGGTTGCATTAAAATTTGTAGACGATACATTCCGGAATTTAAATAATGCACGTCGCACCTTCCTATGATACCGACTTTTCATTATGGAAAGCTCGATCATGCAGGAACAATGCGAGTTATTGTAGAGTCTTCGAAGCATTAGTGTATTATAGCAAAATGTCAAAAAATGTGTAATGATTTACCGTTAATAACGGTGACGCAAAATTCTAAAGTCTGCTAAGAATAAAATGAATTTGTATTATGCGTTTCATTTGAATTTATAATTTAGAGATATATAATTACAACAGCACTACGATAGTTAATATTTAAAATAAATTAAATATGGTCCTATCGATTCACAACTATTCAAAATATTTGTTTTACTCGGTACAGTTTCTATTTTAATTAAAACAAAAAAATACTCTTTTCATGCTTCCGAGAACTATAAAAAATACAACAACAACGAATAGTTTTTATTTCGATATTTATGCAGTTAAAACGCTTCCCAATTTCGTAAATTATAATTCTCCTCATACAAGAATCTTTTGAATTTAAATTATCGACGAAATATCTTATAAAACAACCCACACAGAAATGTTCAAAATCTTACTTGTTACGTCCCACAATTAGCGTTTGGAAAAAATAATAAAAAAGGAGGGGAAGTGAACAAGGATAAGAGGGGTGGCTCCTGTTTAGACGAGAATATGCTCGTCAGGGATGGAGC
>JAITYT010001444.1:78821-89383 GCA_025433975.1 Liostenogaster flavolineata
TCGAAATCCATGTACTCCAATGGGAGTTAGCACGTGCGTGTTACATAACCTCGTTTCATAACTTTCATCGTACTGTATTTACGACACAAAATAATCTTCAATAATATTGTAAAATGGGGAAAGCAAAACGGCAGAAACAGAAGCCCCACAAGGAGAATCCAACTGGTTTGATGTCTGTGAAAGATTTTGAAGAAGTAGAAACCTTCACAGATGAAGACCGGGAAAAAGTTTTGCAAAGGGTTTATGAAGACGTAAGAATATGGTTATCGCAGTAACAATTAAATAATTTTTCGTTTATCTATCGTATATACCTCTATATAAAATTATTTATTTCAGGTTCAATCTACGCAAGTGGAAAACAAATTATCGGGTCTGCAAACTTTAGAATCTATGTCCTGCAGTTCTGTGATGGCCAATCGAATTGCTAAAGATAAAATTGCAAAATTAATCGGGCCTTTGCTCGTCGACAATAACATAATTGTGCGAACCGCTACCGCAAGCGCCTTAAGACACGTAGCTGACAACGGTGGTGAAGCAGCATGTGCAAACTTGATAAAGGATGATATCATGACACCATTGGCTACTTTATTAAAAAAGGTAGGAAGCGTACGGTATAAGATACGAGAATTTTTTTTTTTTAAATAATACACCAAATAGCTTTACTTTACAATCAGGATTATTATGACTGGGAATTAAAGTCAGACAGTAAGGACAAAAGTAAAATGGATAACGCAAAAGAAACTCTTATTCAAACGGTTACGTTGCTATGGACGCTCTGTGAAAATAACGAATTGGCAATAAAATATTCTAACAGCGAAGACCTCGTTTCCATTATATCAAAATTTTTGAATGTAGTTACATGTGGGATAGATGTTGCCATAGTAGCTGCTCAGTGCATGCTGTCATTATCCGAAGATAATGTTGATGCAATTCAACAACTGCAATCATGTGAATCTGTGTTACTCGATCTATTAAATATAAAAGTCACTGACAATGCGAGTGTTCATGACATAATATTATTTAAAACTCTAATCACAGGATTATTAATAAACTTGGTTAGTTATACAGAACAGAACAAAACACATATTACTAATAAAGTAATAAGTGTATTGGCTGAAACGCTTTCTGTTAATCATCTTGATCTATTACAAGATCTAGCTAAGATCCTATCAACTGAGAAAACAGACTTTTCCAAAACTACAAAAAAAAAAATTAAAGAAATAAAAAATTTATTCGGTGCCCAACAACAGGCACTAGAAATTATAGCTAACATATGTACAGATAGTAAAGAAAACTTTACAGATTCGGATCTTGACGATTCTGATACAACAGAGAATGAATCTGTAGATTTGGATACCGAACCTATGGATGATGGGACATTCAATATATTGACACTGCCGATAGAAGTAATAGAAATTATTAATAATTGTGATGTAATCAACAAAATTTGTAGTAAAACAATGACTATAAAAAAAGATTCTAAAAATACCTTATCCCAAAGTACAGAGGGAAAATACATCATAGAACAAATGCACAGGTTACAATGTAGAGCATGTCTGTGTCTGAACAATTTAATGCTTAGTCTAGAAATTGATGCACTGGGAGGAGTAGAAAATGTATACAGGTACGTATTTTATTTATATGGTATATTATAGTAATTTTGTATATCTAGTTTACTTGAATTTAATAATTGTGGGTAAATATATTTAGAATCTTGTGTTTAGAATATGGGCAGAAATTGGAGCTGTAGCCTTTGGAGATGTGGATCCTAATGATATTGAACTATTAGAAGCAGCAACTGCAGCTATGAGAGCTACTCTACAAAAACTAGCTGAAACAAAATCAAATGCATTTAACAAATTAACACTAGCTGATATTCAACCAATGTTGAATACAGAAAAACAGTGCCCCAATGCAAACGTTCGTGCTAATTTAATAAGAATTTTGGGCAATTTATCGTTAATTATAATGAATAGTGATTTCTCTGCTGATCATGAATTAATAAAAGTAAGAATATTATTATGTACACACCTACTCTGCATAAAATAATTATGTTTCTTCTTTTCAGCAAATAAGTTTATTCCTTCTGGAAATTTGTGCAACAGAATGTGCAGCATGGGTCATAGCAGAATCTTTGGATACTGTGATGGATATATTTTCGGAAGATGATACTGATCAATTAGCAGCAGACATTGAATTAGTAGGAAAATTATATTCGTTAGTCAACATTTTTAAAAATAAAGTAAGTATATTTTATTATTAAAAATGATTTCCATCTTGATTTATTAATTTCTTTCTACATATATATATATAATGAATTGACAGGTACAACAACAAAAAAGAACTCTAAAAGAAAATATATCAGTTATATCAACTGTAAATGGAAATATAACAAGATTTATAAAGTACAAAGAGAAAAGATTGAAAATTCTAGGAAGACTTAAATAAATTAGAGGAACTAAATGCCGATATCTTAATAATAATTCTTAAAAAGTGACTGTTTATATCGAGAATTATTTATACGTAATTATATAAGCTCAATTAAATAATGCATGTAGTCGAATTAATGACTGTCATTCATTAGGAAAAATTTTATATATAAATAACATCTTAGTGCAAGAACTTACATAATTATAAATATTCTATAAAATTAATATAGTTAATTTTATATTCGGCAAAGTGAGAAGCACTTTTACTATCCGTGATGATAATATTTCATTGCTTTCTTACCCTATTAAAATAAAAGATATGTAACTACGTATATTTTAATGCTGTACAAATTTGCTTTAATGACTTTCTTTTCGTTATAACAATTTACTAATATTACAATATTCGTATGAATTTCATTTCTGTACACTTACCTTCATATCGATAGGACTTGAGAAATTGGCATTTTATTATTTTACCTTTACAAAAACAAATTTTAATAACGGACGTTTTATTCTTTATTTTTTATCAATAAATAATGAAAATATTAAATGTACATAGAATAAAGACATAACAGATAGCACTATGATCACATGATAACATTGTGACTCGATGAAATTACTAATATAATCAGATATGAAGTTACCATAGCTACTAGCAATGCTGAATAAAGGCACATGTACATCATTATTTGTATACTTTATAAAACATATCAGCTTGACTACAAATAGATAACAGAATGTTATTTCTTTGTAATATGTAGTTTTTACGATTCTTTAAATTAACATGGAGAAACCTTGAAGAAATCATCAAATATTTAAATTTTGTCTATAATAAAATCTCTTTAAAAAGATTTTCCCTTTTTAATAAGCAATTCCGAGGTTCTATGCTCCCCTCTGGGTGCAGCACACGGTTCAGAACCATTAAAATTGAGAGCACTATGTCTCCTTGGCTTTGGTATCGGATTAATTTCATCCAACAGCTCTGGCTTTTGTTTAATTGGTTCAGAAATATGTAATTCAATAACTTTCACAGGTTCCGTGGAGGCACTAACTGGTACTGGTGGGTCGGTTAGTTTAATAACGTGAATATTTTGTTCACGTGGTAATTCTTTGTATTCTATTTTGATTCTATCTTTACTTTTGTCAGCATCTACCATATTCTGAAAAAAATGTCTACGATTCGCTTGAATAGATAATCTCATGTTAGATGTAGGATCATCTTCCGTTTCTTTTTCGTACGTTGATTCTGTGGAAGTATTCTTAGACTCGAGGGCTTTAATTTGTTTTTCGATTTTTTCTATTTCATCCTTTACAGAAAAGCTGTCCCTTCTAGATAAATTACCGGACGAACCTTTTCCCCGAAGACAAACTTCATCCAACGAATCAATTTTACCTACTTCTTTGAAAATTTCCAACTTATCTTTCGATGATGATCTACAATATTCGAAGTTTATGGCATCTTCTTTTGTTAAATCCGGAAATTCGATCTGTTTTTCTGATTGATTCGTCAGTTTCTCTGGAACCTCTTGTTTATCCATAGTTTCAGTGCTCTCTTTCTCCGTCGCAACGTCTAAACATAAGTTGCATTCTATGGTTGCATGAACTTGCTCTTCCACGACCTTCGTACTTTCCTTTTCCACACTTTTAACATTGTCATCAAGTCGATCCACATTCTCTGACGTACTCGGCAATGCAGTTGTTTTTTTATATTCCATATTTTCACCATTCACTTCTCCGTTTACGTCTTTATCGTCTACCTCAGAGGCGGACTCCACGTCGGTTTCCTTATTCGAAATATCGATCAATTCGTTACTCTTCTTCGTCATCTCATCAATATTTTCCGTAACTCTGACAATGTCAATCGATTCAGTAATTTGCAATTTTACTCTAGGAATATCCGTAGTATAATGAATGTCATTTTCCTGTAATAAATACAAAATTAATGATTATTAAGTAAATTTAAAATTAAATCTGATATAACGTATAATTAACACGTTCGTGAACGACTACCGCATATGCAGTATTTTTGCTTTATTCTGGTAGATCACCATTATATGCAGTACATTATCTTCCTTTAATTTTTATAGTCAACAAGATAAAAAAACTAAAAAATACTGTCTATATATAAAATATATCAAAAGACTTGTCCAATTTCTTTCAGTAAACATTGAAATTCAGACTGTCCGACGAATGTGTTAACACGTTGATCGCCACGTCATTTATATCTGAGCGACGACTGTTTCCACAGGGGCCCCATTGCCTGCAACACAGGTGACGCTCTTCTACGTCCAATTAAAACAGGATTTTAGAGATAATTTATAGTAATTTTATTTGTAACACAATTATATCGAATATAAAATAAAAATATTTAAATTTGTTTTTAAAATATTATATAACATTTTATTAGTTACGATAGTATTTGTAAAAAAACATAATTGAAGTGACTGTAGACACTCAGGACAATATGTTATAATTTTTTGCAAATTTTTCTTTATTTCCTGACGTTCGAGAGTTCGCCTCTGTTTTGCGTAGCACCGTACGCACATCCTTATAGATTTGTCCTGTGATTTTTTTTAAATTTGCAGATGTTGAAACGCCTTTTTTGTCGTTTGGGGCATTTCGTTTTCCAGTTCCAACCACTCTCGAACTATAAGCTCTCGGAATTTTCTTATTTGTATTGTCTGATTCGTTGCTTTTTAATGCACAATAGTAGTAGTGGTAAACAAACATTCACTATAGAAGCTCCTATTGAGGAAATAAATTGCCAGTTTATGATATCATTTTATGCTCTTCCGAACTGTTGTAGCATATGATGTCATTTGATCGCTTCTGTCAATGCCACACTTTTTATTATTGTAAGCAATAAATGTTAATGCTTTTATTTTTGGAAGACCACTGCGATGAGTGAAAGAATTTGATGCCATAATAGATGCGTTTGAATGATAATATAGGCATCTGATATCATAGGCATCTCTCCACTTCAGTACTACAACAACATTATCGCCTTTCCATGATATAATTTCACCTCTTTTCAATAGGTGAAGCATAACATTGTTTCGAAATAAATTTCCTGCCGTGACATACCGTTTCAACAACATGAGTTTTGAAATTTAAAAATTTTACTGCTAATTCGTAACTTATATAAAAATTGTCGATAAACAAGGTACGCTCTTCATTCAATAGCTTGTTTATAAGCTTGATGCAAAAGTCTTCGACTATGGTAACTTGCCTGATCTCACAGGTATCTCTCATCTAGCATATATTTTAGTGGATCACGTATAAATTTCTGTAAAACACAACTCGAACAATTTTATGCCATATTTGTACGACTTTGTTGGTATGTACTGTCTGAATATGAGTCTTCCTCCCCAGGGAACCATCCACTACAATCTTTGGACCGGGTAAAAATATTTTTTGATAATTATTTGTAAGTACCTGTACTAATGCCAACACTTTTCTAGGTCAATTATTATCTTATATGGCTTTGTTGTTTCCAAAATGTAAATTTCCTAATAATACTTCGAATCGATTCCAAGGCATTTTACTACGGAAAAATGGAAAATTCCATCTACACGCGTAAGGATAAGCTTTATCAGATTCAAGCGGCGGTGGTCTTAGCGTGTTGTTTACACTCCGAGTCTCGGATTTGGGCCCCAGGAGAAAGTCCACCGAATCACGCTGGGTGATCAACGTGTTAAAGCGAATTTAATATACGAGTTTAATATATAGGTAGAGCCTGTTTTTGTGCGGTCCTTTTTCGTGCGATTTTTTTTCTATGCGGTTTATGAATTTCAACGGTATTGGCATTATTACATCGTTGTAATATTTTCTATCAGTGTACATAACACATCGGTTGATAAGTTTCCGGTCTGACAAACAGATAGCACCACAAATACAAAATTTGTGGCACAGTCACCTCTAGACGGCGCACAGTAGTATAACACTAGCGAGCGGAAGCCGCGCTCGTCGCTTCCTGCTGGTATCTTCTCCGATTAGTTTGAACATAACGACAAGTACAAATACGTTACGATTAATAAAACACTTTCGCGCAATACCAATAGTATAGTTTTCCTTTTAAGCCCTCCCACAACTATTTACGCGCGACCATACCAACGTAATAAAGGCCATCCGGCCGCCACACATTATTATTTTTTAGAACATTCAAAACATAGCTGTAAAAATTTCATGACAATTTGACGTTTGGTTCAAAAGTTACAGTAGTAACAATGAAAAAAAAAGAATTTCGTGTGTTGATAAAACATTGCTTTTTGATTGGAAAAAATACCGTTGAAACGAAAGCTTGGCTCGATTAGTGTTATCCTGACTTTGCACCAAGAAAATCGACCATTATTGATTGGTTTGCTGAATTTAACCATTTCGCTACGAGCGTCGTCTATAGACGACATCCACAAATCGGGGCTTTTCGTACATAACAGCTTCTTTTATACAGTTTTTGGCGCGGGGTCCCGTACACAGGCGGCACATTGGCGGAGCAAACCACCGTAGCGAAAGGGTTAAACGTGGTCGTACGAACACCGATGGTGCGGCCCGCTTCGGTCGCCCAAAAGATGAATTATGTGCATTTTGAAAATTTCTCCATGTGTACAATGAGAAATTAAATGTTTTTAAAATGTTTCCATATGTAATTGAATTATTTATTTTGTTTGGAAGCACTTTCTCACTACATATTTTATAAATCTTTGACGTATTTTCTAAGTACGACATTTTTTATGCGGTCCCTGTCCCTATCTACCGCTTACCGCGCAAAAATAGGTTCTACTGTAATTAATTTTAGAACAAAACTATTGCCATTGTAGACTATACTAGCCTGTGAAGTTTCCAATTGCTCTTTACACCGTGGTGGCTGAGGGGCTCTTCGTTTTTTCCGTCCGTATGCACTGACCGTACTACCAATGGACACGCAACTGTTTATGGACAGATTCGATTTTCTTACAGCATCTTGATTGAATCTCTTAAAGATGTAATCCTCGGGAACATTTTCGTTCTCGTCTCTCAACGTGATGTCTCCTGATTTACTACTCATTTCATCCTCGGAATCCAAGGTGCTGTTGTTCAATCTATGCGACAATCTGGTGCCAGATCGTCGTCTACATAGAGACAAGATATTAACAAAAATAACTTTGAAGAGCAGCATTTCGACGATACAAGTTTTCGATTCAAACTAGAAACGGTGATTAGCTCTCTACACGTTTACCCTGACAACTATTACAGACGGACAATATATGGGATGTCCATTATATGTATATAATTATTCTTACCTAACATCGCGCTATTCAAACATAAATCTTCATTCAGAAATTCTACCGTTGCTTCTAATTGAATATAATGCATCAAATACAATAACCCTATAAATAGGAGTTTTCTATTATACAGACAATTCAGTAGATTGATACGTTACATAGGTGGTACAGGCATCCTTTCGAACCCCTTATCACGAAGTGTGACTGTCCCGTTTTCCTTGTGCTCCTTGTCATCGTAGTCGAAGGCTGGGATTTTATCCGTTGGTCTAGGACTAACCTGCCCAAATCTGAAATAATGATTCGACGATTCAACGTTTCTAGATATACTAATAATTAATCTGTTCCTTTTTTTGGAGGACAAAGTCGAGTTTTATACTGACCTTCTGACTGGTGGTTTCGGTGTAAGGTCGCCCATGATTGACGCCATAGTGTCTTGCGGACTTCCATCGTAGATCCTAGAGAGATCACCATTTACGGTTAGGCTCGAACTGTATCTTGATGTATTGTCTAAAGTGTACTTTCTTCTTCTCGCCAAAGTGCCCAGAGCTTCATCGAATTCCTGCTGGTCTCTGGAGATACGCGGAGGTGCAACTGGTTTGTCGAAAGGTTGTCGTTTGTACGTCGACGAAACTATTGTTTAATTTCAGAATAATTGCATTATTGCTCGCGAAACAACATTACCATATCGTAATAAAAAGTCAATCGGGTAAATATAAAGAAAAAATTTTCTGTATTACCTGTAGTGATCGCCGATTTTTTCTCTTGCGAGTCTGCCGATTCTTTGCGTTTTCCAAATAATCCGTTCCTAAACATAACAAATTTCATTCATTTGACTATCACTCGTCAGAATACCGTGGGTCGTGATGAAGGTTGCGTTTCAATCTCGAGACAACATCGAAACCTCGATTACATCAAATTGGACTGTGGTTTGTACGCATTCTTCCGATGGTCGTTTCAGTAAGATCACATTTAATGCTTCGAGAGGAATGAAATTATCTTCGCAAAGACAAAATGATGGACGTTTACTTTTTATTCTTTTCGGACAAAAATTAACGATTTAAGTAACGTGCATCAGTAAAATCATAAAAATTTAAACAAATTTAACGATCATTTATATGGTGATACGAAATTTGTTCGCCGTAAATGGAAGGCATTTTATCTACGCCAGACTTTGGATCCTGTTGACGTATCAGAGAAAAGGACAGACCTCCTCTCTTCCTAGTTCAAACTTTCTAGAAGGCTACAGAAAGGAGTCATAAAAAATGGTCATCGACATCTGCAGGGCTACTTTCACTCCGTCGCCCTTCTTGCCGAAGGATATGCACATGGGACGATATATGGGACCACGTGCACCCTCACCGTGAGCAACATAGGCTCAAGATAAGAAAGGGCCTCTAACTAGCATTTTCTTGTTCTTTATTGTTGTTCTTTATTAATACTCTCGACAGAGTGGGGTCGAACGTATTCCTTGAAAGCATATATAAAAAACGTTAGACAAGGAAATGCAAGCAAAACAAGAGAAAATATCTCGATCGACGCGAGAGTACGATTTTCTCTCTACGAATCGCTTTGCAACTGAAAGGGTAATAGCGAAGTCATCCAAATTGTATCTTCGTTGGTGCAACATTCATCAGCCACATACACAATCACAGTTCACTACACCCACGATCATAATTATATATTAAATATTAGGTTGAGGAAAAATATTGCGCGTTTTAGCAGTAAATTTTACAACATTTTTCTTATGTTTGAATGAACTTTACTGAACCAAGTATGTTCCATTTGATTTATAACTTTTTGTTATTTTTTGGGTAGAGCCATTATTCCATCGATGTAGAACTTCTAGGTTCTTTAGTGATAAACTGAGACAGGTGATTTTCGCAGTCTTCTTTTGACGTCAATTTTAAATCATTAACACGTTGACGCTGGCTTGCATTACCGGTGGTGGATTACACATGCTACTCCGTGAGGCGGCGTACATCACCGGTGGGCCATACGAGTCTGTTTCGTGGAGCAACGAGCATCACGGTGGGTCACATTTGTATTTCACAAACTATGTAATACAAACTAGGTTTATATTTTATTTCAACATTATAATCTGACATATAATAGAAAAACATAAAAAACATAACAACGTTATAAACTTAACATAATTATTTAAGTTTTTTGTGCAATTTTTTAAAACATGTTGGACACAGTGCCGGCTGGCCCTCACATCGATCACGATATGTTATTACTCTTTTAGCTTTATACGCGGCATGCTGTCTACCTTTTATTCTAGATATGCGTTTATAACATTGTTTACATCGCTGTCTCGTTTTTCTTACGGGCCGTTGGTACGACTGCAGAAAATGTACACATCTTTTGGGCAATACAGGTAGCTCTCCTACAACACAGCATTTTATAACACGGCCCTCTTCAGTTGAAAGAGAAAACTTGCGTGAATTGTCAGAAAATGAAATTAGTGGCATATTAGAACTTACTAAATCAATCGAAGGCAAAGGTTTTGTGGATATGGCTATTAAGGATGTTCAAGATTTATTAATAGAAGAAGTTGACGAAGCAGATTTGATGGAAATGGCATCCGAAGCTGTAAATCAAATCGATTCTGAGGACACTAGCACTAATGAAGATAGTGCAATTAATAATTTAACATTACAAAAAATTACAGGAAGGCCTTAGCTTAGCTGAAAATCTCAAGTCATTTTTCTTGAATGCAGATTTTTCTGCTGAAAGAAGCTGAAAATTCAAAGGGAGCTGCAAAATCGTCTAGCTTCGTACCGAGAAATTGACAGTGGCCTGATAAGAACCAGCAAGCAAAGTAAAATTACAGATTTTTTTAAGAGGGAAGAAGATGCAAGAACTTTAAATG
>JAITYT010001454.1:34151-48897 GCA_025433975.1 Liostenogaster flavolineata
TAATTACTGACGATTTTCTTGTTTCTTTCGTCTAACAAAGAAACTTCGTTAGACAAACTGTTATTGTAGTTATATTCTATAGTCGTATGATTATTTTATTATTATTATTATTAATATATATATATATTTTATTAACGTTCCATCTATTTTACGCGTTACCGTAATATTTTTTTACGTATTTAATTCGGTAATTAATTATTTATGTAATATTTTTTTATATCGGTATTTATTTACGATTACTCGTTTCGATATAAATCGCAAGTTGTCCATTATCGATTCATCCGGCGGATAATTCAGATCGAAGATGATATCTCGATATCCCTTCGATCGTTAGTAATTAACCTTTTATACCAAATGCACAGATGAGGGATATCGTAAAACAGCGGAAATAAATAATGAAAAACATGTTTAGTTTCGCGTGAATCTTACGTGACTTCTTCGTTAATCAAAATACATTTGCGGAGATACACATTCAAATTTAAATTACGATTCAAATTTCATTTTGTACAAGTTTTCAATTGTTTCATCGATCCCGATGGCTCCTGAGAAAATGGCAATCTTGGATTTTTGGTTAAGAACATGTGGTTAAATGTATATCTTGCTAGTAGGTTAAACTATAACTATCTATATTAATATTTTGTTCCTAAGTATATCGCTGCGAATCATAGAAATTATGTATCGTAATAGAAAGGAACGTCGTAGAATTGATAAAGTACGACATAAAGAAGCAGTGCGATTTTCAGGAGAGTCGCTTAAATATTTTGATCGAATTTCATGGATAACGTCGTGAAATCTTAGATTCTCTTTAAGCGTGTCCGTATTATGCAAGAGCAAACTTCGTTCGCTGCGTATTAATTGCGTTAATCCATAGTACATATAGTCCTTAAAGTGAGGTTAACTCAATGTTAATAATTTAACGTGAAATATCTCGTCCTCCTGTTCCCTCATTTTTTTTGTTTACAAGTTTGAAAGGCTGCAGTACGCATTTTGTATGTTTTAGGCAACTGACCGAAAGTGCCGCGGGTAAAAATGCTAATGCAAATGTGACGAGTTTAAATGATAAATTACTAAGATCGCTGAGTTACATTAAAAAGAAGAAAATGACAATGCAAAATCAGTCGAAATTCCTAACACAATTAAAAGACTATCTGAACAAATCTCTCGGCGATAGAAGTCTTCAGTTCAGTTTTTCTAAAGACTGGTTCGAATTACTTCAAAGAGTAACGTACACACAAATCAATGCTAATAGAAGGCTATCGTTGAACGAACAGGAAAAAACATACGATAAGACAATATTTAGTAAAAAATCTGATGCTAAGGATTCCGACAATTTAAGAAGCGTGGTATCTACCAAAGACAAGGAAGCATCGATAGAAAGCTCTGATCAGCAAGAAAAAATTCAGCAAACGACGAAAAAGAGTTTTACGCATCCTGCAACCACTACGCAGTATCAGAAGGTACTAGAGCGTGTGACCGTGATAATTATTTCATCGTTGTTCCCTAAAATTTTGAACTTCCGCGATGTTCATTTTTTACTTTATTTTTATACAGCAAGTGCACGACGAAAGCGACCAGGAAGCCAAAATAGACGCGAAAGTAACGCAATTCTATACCTTGCCACAAGTTCTCTCCGCCTTGTTTTTAAAAGTAACCAGTCGAAGTAAAGCGAGTACTGCAATAACAGCTGCTCCAAAATGGAAAGTGAAGGTACACAAAAATATACCGAAGCACAGCATCGCGGCTCGAACGCGTCATGTTTTAAACAGTATTATAACGGCTGAGTCTAACGCGTCGAAATTGAGAAGATTGGAGGATTTGTTACTTCACGTCGATCAATATCCAGAAGCCAGACATTATGCGATCAAAGAAGGAGCCATCGCACTTTTGTTACGGGCTCGGCAAAAGGCTACCGACGAACAAATCAAAGGTACGACGATGAAGCGTCGTATTGTAGTCGACGACGACTAGATAATGACATTTGTTAAAAGCGGAGACTAAATATTTTATTTACCATTAAATTATATTAATTTTTATGATATATTTATATAATATAATAAATAATTTATATTTATTACCGTAAATATTATAGGATCCATCAGAGAAGCTCTTGCAATCATGGGTTATATCGATCCTCCGCTCGGCCGTGGCATTAGAATTCTTTCGATAGATGGAGGAGGAATTCGTGGTGTTCTAGTCATAGAAATGTTAAGGAAATTGGAAGAACTAACAGGAAAGAAAACGCACGAAATGTTTGATTATATATGTGGTGTAAGCACCGGAGCCATTCTCGCCGCTACATTAGGTATTTAATTTAATTTATTCGTACGTTTGAACTTCTAACGTATTTCCCTATTATGCAATTCATTATATTTAATTTACAATTTCGATACACTCAAGTTTGTACTTAAGTTTTGATACAAATAATGCAGTTATATGAAACTTTGATCGATATTCGATATAAAAAAATGTATATTTCAAAGTGTTAGTTTTTATTGCTAAATGTATTGCATAATATGTAATGTTTTCGTAACGTTATAACGTGTGCTACAATTAACATTAAGATAAAAATCTGTAAAAGAGTTTTAAAGAATGTTGTGCGTTTACATGCAGTTTCGCCAAAGGAATTTATCGACGGTAAGTGTTTTTATCCTTAAAGGTTTAATTGTAAAGTTCGTTGTCGATTCGTATTTTTCTTTAAGAGATGTATTCTAAGGTAAAAGTATCGTTACAGGAGGGCATAAAAGGAAATCGTTAACTGAGATGTCCGATTTATATAAAGAGTTGAGCACGGAAGTATTCACGCAAAGCGCAATAAGAGGTACCAGCAGTTTAGTTTGGAGTCATGCGTACTATGACACTTCTCTATGGGAAAAGTTGTTACGAGAACACTTGGGAGATAAGATTCTTATTAAAACATCTCGCGATCCAAACTCACCAAAGGTATCGACATTCATAAAGCTGTATCGAATCGATTAATTATTTGATAATAATCAATTATTATGCGAACAATGCAAATTATTCAAATACTAAATATGTAATGTTTGTTAGTTCTCAGCTGTGTCAGCAGTCGTTAATCATGCTCGTGTGATGGCTTATGTGTTCAGAAATTATACATTACCACACAGAGTGCAAAGTCAGTATATGGGGTCGCATCAGCATAAGTTGTGGGAAGCAGTGAGAGCATCAGCTGCCGCGCCTAGTTATTTCGAAGAATTTAAGCAAGGAGAGTTTCTGCATCAAGATGGAGGTATCGTATTTTTAGATTTCTTTATAATTATTTTTACTCGTAAAATAATTCCGTTGTAAATTTTTTTAAACTTATATTATCATATAGTATAAATCAGATAAAGTAAGATGTTACATTATATATAATTTATTACATATAATAAAAAACTTCCCTACAAACTCCAATAGGTTATTTCGAAGAATTTTTGTATAAAACAGTAGAAACATTATAATAGGTAAAATTTATTTATATAAATAATATATAAATTTAAATATAATTTAGTTATACACGGTATATCGAATCAAAGTACATTTTTATGCTATACGCAATAATTGTTCGTCGACATTGTGTAATATGCGTTGTTTATTTTTAATTGAGAGAATTTTAAATCGTTGCTTTCTAATTACGTATATCTTCATGTACGGAATTTTATAGGTATATTGGTGAATAATCCATGCGCAATCGCCATACACGAAGCTAAGCAATTATGGCCAAACAATCCGATTCAATGCGTGGTTTCGTTTGGTACTGGAAGAACGCCGTATGGAGTTCACGAAGGTGATTCCGATGCCATGCATGTAGCTGTTTCAAGTTGGAAAGAAAAGTTTTACAAGATATTGGATAGTGCTACTGATACCGAAGGTAATTATAATAAAAGTCAAGTAATTATAAAAAAAGGTAAGTATAATAAAAAATTAATTATAAAAAAAAGTAATTATAATAATAATCGAAAATATTTGTTAAATACCGTTCAATTTTTAATTATGTTGTTCACCAATGAATTGTTTCGTATTTTCTAGCCGTTCATACAATGCTAAATGATCTCTTACCAGATCATATTTATTTTCGATTTAATCCTTATCTTGCTGAAATGGTATCTATGGTGGAAATCAGGCCCGACAAGATAGATCAATTAGAGCAAGATGCAAAAATGTATATACGTAGGAACGAAGAGAAATTTCAAAAGGTTGCCGTAGCTTTGTTAGAAAGAAGGAGTGTTTCGCAAAGAGTATTAGATTGGATTACATTGCAAAGAAAAATGACAGGTTTATAAATCTCAGTATTTTTGAGAATCGATATACATTCCATAAGTATACTTTTTTATCCGTACACTATAAATTCTATGAAGCTAAATGACTGTTGTATCTTTTACTAAATACGTAGTTGTTAATAATACAACTTGCATACGTAGAATATTAAAGACAGTAACGTATAGATGGTTCTTTGTTATTTTTCTTTGAACAAAGTATTCGTTGACAATATTTTTGACCACTAAAGTATAGATGTACATATTTAAATTCTAAGTAATATATTAAATGTTTATGCAACCTGTGAAAAGAAGTTATTAATTGTTAATTCATTATTCGACTGTGATACATATTATATGAATAAATGTTTAGTAATTTAGTTTATATTTCATACGTCTTTTTAGAAGTCTGCGCTGTGTAGAACTTAATAAAAAATATTAACGTTATTAGATACTGATATTGTAAAATTGTAGTAAATTGTACTCGAATTTATGCGATAAATCAAATTTGTGTTATGTACATTTAAATTATATTGTTATTATATTTTTTTCTGCCAAATATTACAGTAATTTTGTTTTAAAGTAATTTGGAACGATATTACTTATTTATTTATATTGATATCGATGTTTTAAATTCGATGATAAAGTATTTATTATATTTATTTATTTTTTGTCATCTTATTATGAATGATTAAAATAGATCGTTTGTATAAAGTATATAAGTGTTAATATTTTTATACCTTGTTAAAGTTTTATCTTATTTATAATAAAGATTTTCAAAAATGTCCGTTGAATTGCTATTAGGAAATAAATACTAGCAAAATTAGCGAAATAAATAGTAATAAAATAATTTGATAAAGTATGCATTTCTTTATTATATTTATTCTAATTAATCTTTATCTTTATTAAATTTATCTTTATTATAATTAATAACAATGTCTCTTTTTACAAACTCTGTCTATGCGATTATAAATTATCATTGCATCGAAGCATTCAAAGTTGTACAATTCCAAATGATAGCAGATACTGTAATTACCAAGATAAATGTGTGAGATATTTAATAATTAAATTAAATAATTAGAAATAACTAAATTATATTTTCAATAAATACACGACATAAATATGATAAACGCATTCTGCATTAGATCTACATTAATGACCCATTAATTGACCCATAGATTTAATAAAATTATGTTGTTTATTTTATCTGAGCTATTCCAAATTATATTATTTTATTTACATGCACGTTTGAATCGGTCATAATTCTATTTTTTTTCTTATCTTTGTACACTATAAATTTAATTACAGTTCGATAATAAAAGTTATTTTATATTTAACGTTCGTTATAATTGTATCATTTTCCGTTACTGATCTATTTTATCTTATTTAATTAATGGTTTCAAGTTGGTTTTACTTCGAATGAAAAATGATCATCTTATACGTTAAAAAATAGCGATATGGAATTTACATATATTTTCAATATAACTTCGATAACAAACTTGAATTTTCTTGAAATATTTTAAGGAACGTTCTTTATTATTCATCCGTGTATAGGCGATAAGACAGGAAATATATTAAAATGATAAATTTTGCTTATTACGGCTTTACGTGTAATTAATGAAATTTAATCATGCAAAAGTATTACAATTTTGCTTATGCGTGTAAAAGGATACGCAACGCTTGCGTAGTATAACATGTCTTAGATACAGGGAACGCGTTTTACTCTTGGAGTTATGTTAACCACATCGATCAAATAATCGACGTTAAATATATCGTTTAATCCAAAAGGCAACGAATAATCTCGTTTTATAATATCGTACCTTATTTTTAACGAAGTTTCGTGTGCGGAGTGGAGACCGAGTAAGCCCACGGTATCCTCTGCTTATCATAAAAGGAGATTAAACGGGGTTTAGATGCGAGATCAAGAACCGAATACAAAGTATGAATTTTCCAACGAATTCATTTATTTTTAATGATTGCGTTATTTAAAGTTACAAAAAGTATGCTGCATTTCGAGTTATCTGAAAAAAAAGACAGAAAAATATTTTGTACCAAACTATTTCGTGCTCGTAAAAATAAATATTTATTATTAATTAATTTCAACAGGTAAATTTCACACTTCCAAATATTTTTCAAACGTTTTAAACGCATATTTAAAAAAAAGTTTTCCGTGTTCGTTATTCATTTTCGTGTTATCATTCGGTCGAACCAAGGCATCATCGATCGACATCGACGTATCGATGTATCGATCATAAAATTTCAAAGAATATCGATTAGAATATCGATCAGAAGAACTTAAAAATTTTCGATCGCTTCAATTTTTCCGCAAATCGACGCATTTTTCGTGAAAACGATAAAATTGTCAACGAATTTCGCACGAACGCGATCGAAATTCGTACGAGCTACGTTATTTCGCATATTTTATCTCAACGTCTGTCGTATTTCGCTTTTCCGTCTTTTTACAATCGGAGGAGCGCGTCGCTGTCGCACGATGCTTTTTCTCCTCAGCCTGACGCTTCTCTTTACAACGTCGACGCACACACGCGAGAAGAAGGAAATAAAAGGAACCGAAGCAAACAACGCGCACTTGTTGCTTCGACGCACTATGGCGGCAAGCGCGCCGGAGGAAGGGAGCTTTCCCATCCTAATCAGTTCGTCCTTCACTTCCGGCAGGAGTGGCCGGCCGCTCGCACGCCTGCTTTCGTCCTTGGGCGTCTCCACGGTTGCCCTTCCGCAGGGGCACGAGCGAAAGCTCGAAGCCGAGAGCGAAGAAGTCGTATCGCGAATTATTGTAAATACGGAGTGGGCCAAATTGAACCGATTGTTTTTAATATATTGTAACTTTGCTTTTATTTTTGGCTTTATTTTTAATTTTTTTTACAGATATCGAGTTTTACCAAATATCTTTTCATTTTCGTGTTATTTTTCGATCGAAGTTATCTAAAGAAAAGGGAAACGTTTTGTACCAAACTACTTCGTGCTCATAAAAATACGTATTTATTACGAATCAATTTCAACAAGTAAATACGGTTCCAAAGATTTTTTAAGCGCATCGAATATCGAATTTTACTAAATATTCTTTATACGACCCGCATTCGTTATTTATTTTCGTGTTATTTTTCAGTCGAAGTTATAGAACTTTAGGAAAGTTTATGAAAATTTATAATGGCTACACACCCAGTTGAAGAGCGAGTTAAAATCATCGAGTTTTATTACGTTTCGGGGCAATCTGTCGTTACAATGTCAGTCCAAGTCGGCCCATCCTGTAGCACGTTACAGTAAATCCTTTGCAAAACGAAAAAAAGCTTTTCCGAATAAAGAAGACGATAAAGCGCGATCGGCTAAAGGAGGAGGAGAAGGAGGAGGAGGGGTTAACGTACGACTCGATTTCGATAACCGCTATCAATCTACGCTCGTACGATCGGCGATAACGATTCGATTGTGAGATACCGCGCGCGTCTTGGCGGTCGAAGGAACTCGGCGACAGGATCGCGATCGGAAGTGGCAGTGAGTCGGTCGATCTCGAGGGATCGAGTGCCGCGATCGCGTTCCACTCCGTGAATATTCAACGAGTTTTTTTTATCGATTTTTTTTTCTTTCTCTCTTCGATCTCGAAGAAAAGCTCGCGATTTTTCCTTCGGATGGATTTTCAATTTTATCGAAACACCGAATTTTTCTTAGTGTCGCGTGTTGTGTAGTTTCGATCTCTAGATTTTGGCCTGGCAACGATCGCGATCGGAAGTGACAGTGAGTCGTTCTTTTTTGAAAAATCGAGTGTCGCGATTGCTTTTCACTCCGTGAATTTTCAACGAGTTTTCTTATCGATTTTTTTGTCTTTCTCTCTTCGATCTCGAAGAAAAGCTCGCGATTTCTCCTTCGGATGGATTTTCGATTTTATCGAAACACCGAGTTTTCGTTCGTGTCGCCTGGTGCGTAGTTCCAGCTTCGCCGAAGGAGACGAACAAACGGAAATCTTCGGAAGACATCTTCACGGAAGAAATCCGTCCTCGTCAACCAGGATGTCGAACGATTCAAACGAGGGAATCCCCTTCGAGGTGTCGCGTCGTTCCGCGAAGAAGTGACGCGAAGAAGTCGGAAGTGCGCTCGAAGAAACTGCTCGAATCGAACTGATCGAGAAAAACCGTCGACTATTCGAACGGTCCGTTCGTTTCTCGGTGTTAGTCATCTTAGTTTCTCTTCCTAGTCGAAAACGTTCCAATAATAAACGTTACGACTGGAGGCGGCCGCTCGCAGCGAATTTGACTAATTACCCAGAGGTTCGCGCGAAAATATCTCGCGTTAAAAACGAACTCGATTCTGACGATCGATCGGTCGATCCACGAGAGGGAATCCCCTTCTTCGAGCTAACGCGAAGAAGTCGGAAGTGCGCTCGGAGAAACCGTTCGAACCGAATCGAGAAAAGTCGTCGACAATTCGAATAGTCCGTTGATAGTCATCTTTCTTTTTCTTTCTAGTCAAAAATGTTCCAATAATAATAAACTTTACGACTAGGGACGGAACGGTCGTTCACAGCGAATTTGACTAATTACTCAAAGGCAATTACAAAAGGAAAAAGCGAACTCGATTTTGTCGATCGATCGGTCGATCGACCGCGATAAAAATCGCGGGATTCGACGATGATCCGCTCGCGGCCTCTTTCGATCGTCGTGCGGTAGGGGAGAGGGCTGCGAGGCAGGGTGCGTTCGCGATGATCGCGAGACGCGCCGATCTTAGCGCCGCGTGATCGCGCGCGTCCATCGGCTCGGTCGGCCGTCGACATCGATGGGGTCCAATTGGATCGTCATCCTGACCATCGTATCGATGATCGCCTGTCGAGCTCAGGGCAAGCTGACCTGTCGCGAGGTGCAATTGCCTCGCGATTGCGAGTCGCTCTGCGACTCGCCTCTCACAAGAGACGCTGCGGTCACGTGCGAGCTCAGGGTCGCCGTACTGCTACCGGCCGATCCCAGATTCGACATCTCCTTGCCCAAGGTCCTTCCTGTTCTCGGTAAGATTTTTCTCCTTCGATCGAATTCTTTCGACGTTTTTAACCCTTTGCACTCGTATTTATATTTGTAAAGGTTTTTTTCTTTTGGTATTCGATCGAAATGAAAACATTTTTATGGGAATATATTACGATTTATCTTTCCTATGCTCGATAAGTTTTTTGTCGTCCATCGAATTCTTTGGACGTTTTTGACCCTTTGTACTCGAATTTATATTTAAAAAGGCTACCGAACAACTCGGAATTTTTTTTCATATTCGTTCGAAATGAAAGCATATTTACAGGAACGTATTACGATTTATTCTTCCTGTTCTCGGTAAAATTTTAGTCGTTAGATCGAATTTTTTGGACGCTTTTAACATCTTGCACTCGAATTTATATTCGAGAAAGCTTCCAATTAACTCGGATTTTTTTTTGTATTCGATCAAAATGAAAAGATCTTTACGTGTATGATGATGAGGTTTAGTAGAGAAAAAGTATAGAAAACATAACTATAAAATATAGGATGTCGACTATGTAGCGACATAGAGCGCAAAGTTAAAACGTATAAAGTCGCCCGTACACCGACATACCAGTGGAAAGGGTTAACTTAACGCACCTATCGTACGTAAACACAAGATCGTGATCGTTCTCTCTTGTCTTCTCTCGAGAAGATTTGGCGGTCTACGAGGCGAGGAAACGCAGCCTCCTGCCCCATTGGCTGCGGCTCAAGTTCCTGCAGCAAGACGATCATTGTGACGCGATGTACGCGCAGATCGGAGCGATCGATAGCTACTCCAACTGCGTGCATCTCTTCCTTGGACCCACCTGTGATTACTGCGTCGGTACGTTGCTCGGCATCCTGATACGTTCGCGTTTAGGTGGATAAAGTAAAGACACCCACGGGAACACAGCCAATATCACGAAGGACTCTCGCGCTGTCGTCGTGCGTGCTATCGAGGTTGACGTTGTTCGGCGCTAGGCGCCGATATTGCGGCCTGGATTTTCATCGATATTCCAAATTGTTCGGTTCTTTTTATTAAAGGAATAATGCTATCGAATACGAGTTTTAAATTTAATTTTATAGTTATAGTTATAGAGAATATATAGAGAATAAAGTTTAATTTTATTTTTAATATTTAACTTTTTATAATGAAATTTAATTTTTAATTTTAGTCGATTTTGGAATCAACTGAATTTTAAGAAATTTTTAATTTAATAAGTTTGAGTGGCAAGCGTAATATTACACTTTGTAGGTGTACACTTTTTTGTTATTATAAACAACCATTACGGATCTTGAAGAAGAATCGTTGGGTGTCTCTTACGGATTTACGTTTCCATAGCTTCTTGGTTCGAAATGAATTTTTGGAAAGTCTGTTTAGTTCATTAATTATTACATATAAATATATATATATAATATAATATAATCGACGCGAGCGACGGACACCTTAAACAGTTTATTCCAAGTGCAAAACGATATTTGTCATTTTTTTTTTCGGAGCCTTTCTTTGCCATTCCAGAGAATTTTTGGATAGGCCAACATCCGATTACGAATCATCAGCGTAACATCGACGCGAGCGACGGACACCTTAAACAGTTTATTCTTAGTGCAAAACGATAAACTCTTCGATATTCCCGGGGTTTTGGTATCCGGGACTGCGGAAGCGGGAAACATCCTCGATTTTTCGCGTCCTTCACTGGCCAAAGTTTTACGCGTACACGCGCTATTTTGAAAGTTTCTTCGATACAGCATTGAATATGAAAGTGCGCCTTTCGAGACCCACGAACTAGGACAAACGAAGAACGCAACACCTTAACCTTTTGCACTCGTGTGTCGAATGTGACTCGACATCGGTTTTTATCTTAGGAGCTCCTTTGTCGTGTCCTACTCGACATTTCTTCATTTTTTCTTTACTTATACTTCTTATTGCAGTCAAAAACAAATATAAGTCGAGATAAAGATTGGAAGATATATTCGAATGATTAGTAAAGTAAGAAAAATTGTTAAATTAGTAGCAGTAAATTAGACCAGACTTTTAAAATCGATCTTTAGTAAAAATATTCACTAACCACGAAAGAAATGACTGAATATCGAACAAGGATAATAACTTACATAAAAATAGCGTAAAAGTGGTTTATATTCCAAAAATAAAATACTTAATTTTACATTGAAATAAAAATGAAATATTTTGTCGAGGTTATTATTTGAATAAAGCGAAAAATTCTCTAGGAATACGCGAAGTTTCAATTACTGCAAAAAAAGATTGAGAGAATTATTTTCGAAAATTAAAATCAATTTCAAATAAAATACTTGAAACACCTGCGCGCAAAATTTGTTAAACAACATTAAAAAGTAATTCGGAGTGCTAAGGGTTAAATTGTATCAGTGATCTTCGTTGGAATAATCCGTGACGGTGTCGTTAACCGGCTGTCTCGACCAACGCTGTGATCTCGAGTTCTTTCGTTTTCTTTCGGTTTTGCATGGAGGCTTCGCTTCTTTTTTCTCTCTTTCTTATTTCTTGCTTTTACGTTCTCGCTTCGCGTTTCATCGTATCACTGACGTCTTTCGTGTACAGCGGTAGTCGGAAGAGTGGCAAAGTTCTTCGGAGCACCATTGATCACTACCGGTGGATTCACCTTCGACTTCACGGAGAAGAAGACGGAATGCAAGGACGAGTACTACATGACCACCAGAATCGGAAGCTTCGCCTCCAGGGACGTCGCCCAATTTTTCGTAGCTATAATGAATCGGTGAGTATAGAATCGTTCGATCGATCTCACGGAATGCCTTCGTTATAAACGTTCGAATAAACGTTCGCGATAGTTCCTTCGAGCAAATTCGGAACTTCTTCTTTAAAGAGGAAAGAAGAGTCGATCCAGGCGCTATCGGTAGGTCAATATCAAAGTACAACTGGAACGTGCTAAAAAAAAAGATACTACAGCATCGAAGCGTATAAGTACGATTTTTTTCACGAATTCCGTTTTGTACGTATCAAACGATCAATCGATTCGATTTGATTTCGAATTAGAATTATTATCGCGATTCTCGATACGGTGTTCGTAAAGGTATTTTTTAACGTGAAAGGTAAAGTTTTTGATTTTTCGACATAAAACAGTGGGCTAATTATATTTTTTGGATCGATGTGTGCTAAGAATTAGATTAAGGAGGACGCGAAGAGAGAAGAAAAAATTAAAAAAATAAATAAATTTAATTAATCTTTTCTCTACTACGGGTGACTGCAGTCACCTGCCACAAAAATGTAGCCAAAAGTTCGATTACGCGTGTTTCGAAAAGTTCCATACAGAATATTATTACTAAAAAGTTATCGCTGAATATTATAACTTCTATTTTTATTTTTGAGGCAAGATTGACAAAAGACTTGGCCCCGAATGCCGAATAATGTATCCACTTTTGCGAATTTAAGAAGAGGTGATAAACGAAACTTATTAATAGGTTTTCTCGTATGATATATCTCGAAGCAAGATTCCATAAGAAAACCAACAAGGTAATTTTCGTACCGCGTTCTTGTGTCTCTTTTCTAATTTTCTTTCAATTTTTACTTATTTTAAAACAGCACAATTTTTTTTTTATATAAAAATCACGATTTTTTATGAAAACGACAACAGCGTCTTTAGCCGAAGTTTACAGAACATTACGTAAACCCTTAGTCGTTGACGATTTCGCAAAAAAAAAATCTAAATCTATCCAGAGTCGAACCGTGACTTCGGCGCGAGAAGCTCGATCGTGAGTTTAATATATATTCGCTTTATATGCGCGGAGAATAAATTTTCGTTCCCCGATGTTTTTTTATTTCGATAGTCGGTGTGCGCGCAGCGGGGAAAAATCGAAACGCCCACGCGAGTTACACGCGTATTCGCGCATTCGTTAGTCGCGTTTTCGATTAACCCCTTCCCTGATTCGGACGAGTTATCCCGCCCTATGCCTAATTTTCCTTCTTCTTCCTTCATCTGGACGAGATATAAATTTAGAGTTAATATTATTATTATTCTAACATTATCACCTGTTTTTATCGTGAACAATTTTGTGACTATATTTATTGTGAAATATTTAACTTAATTTTTATGCAAAATTATTTGAAAATAGATATAATAAGAAAAGATTTTAAAATAAATAACTTTGTAAAACACTTAAATGAGTATATTTTATCTAATATCTACCTGTAGGTAATTGAAAAACGTAATAAAATCATACGACATTTTTTCGTCATATTTGTTGAAAAATATCCGTCGGTGAAGGGGTTGACACGGAAATTTTCGAAAAGAAGATCGTCCCTGTTACCGCGAGGCGACACGTCGTTAGTCGCGCATTTTTTTCGCGATAATCGTCCCGATAAAATCCGGTCTATCGATATCAGCAGGTTGATAGCTGCATCGTGACCGCGACAGCGCGATACCTCGATCATTCGTATTACGGAGCGATTTTATTTTTAGACTGGTACTTTATCGCACGCGGTTCTACGCCTTTCGGAGATCTTATCTATCGTTCATTCGGACGTTTCGTGCGAATAGAGCCGAGCCCGTTGCTCTATATTTAACGTGGAAGCGTCGTTTCGATAGTTTACCTTCGATACTGTCTACCGTCTCTTCGCGTGCCGTTTCTTTTTTTACGATGATAACACGACGATTCCCTTCCGAGTTACCTTCGAACGTTCGCGACCTCGGATTAGAGATGGAATCTCTAATCCGTTGATAATTTCTGCCTCGCGCGTAGTACGATCTTTTTAATCGAAGAAAGAATTTTTGGTTTATCCGATATTCGCCTTGCGGACGTTTTCTTGTTGCTTTAAAAATAGCTACGAATGGCGCAAGGTTCACCTGCTTTACGCGACCAACGGCCAAAGTCGAGTAATGTGCTGGAATTCGTTAATACTCGAACAGTTGGTCTATCGGGCTGGCAACTAAGCGATTGCGGATTTTAAATAAGAAGGAAATAACAAAATTTTTGCTTAAAGATACGACTTTATTCAATTAGGTATTGTCCGTTTTTGTCGATAATCTTTTGCCATATTTCAGGCAGTGTCGTAATTCCATGCTCACGAAACTTTTGATTTTTGCCAGCAGAAAACTGAATTAAACGTGACTTTACATCATCAGCGTCGTTAAAAATTGTACCATTCAAGGGGTTCTGAATGGAACGAAATAAATAGTAATCCGAAGGCGCAAGGTCAGAGCTGTGTGGTGGGTGTGACAACGCGCAAGATGGAATCTCTATCCATGCTTATCTAAGACAAAAACGACGATATATCTCGTTCGAGATGCGATTGCATAGACGCAGCGAAGATGTAGCTTTCGTTTAAATCGCTGTAACTACGTACGCTGTCGACACGATCAATATTTTTTGTCATTTCGAAGTAGAAACGTCAACAGTGAAAACTCAGTTACCAGAGGACATCTTTTGTTTATACGAGTGCTTCTTAACAACAAAAATAAAACGAAACGAGATGAGTTTTCATGGGAGTTTTTATAATCGATTTGTTATCAAAATGAC
>JAITYT010001454.1:104054-114411 GCA_025433975.1 Liostenogaster flavolineata
TCGTTTAACGGTTAAAAAAGATGATTTAACCCTAGGTAACCAAACTTAAGTCAGTGTCACTTCGTAGCAAATCAGTCGACTCATAGTGTATTTTTACATTTCCTTTATTTATATCAAACAAGTATTATTCCCTTATTTATTTCAAACGAATCAGTGCATCTTGAGAGAAGTATTATAATGTTTCAATAAAAAAGTAGAAAACTGTTAAAAATTAGCGTTTGCACTCTTGACGGATGTTAAAAATATCATGAACATTTCGAATTCGCAAACAGTCAGAAGTTAGAGATAAAGTTAAGATAAAATCGAAGTTTCATCCCGACGCACCCTTTAAAAAAACGGACGTCCGATTCGGTTGCATCGGCATTCGACGATCTTCGAGACGAAATTTTCACGCTGACGATTTTCAAGTTTACGATGTGCGAATAACCACGAGGGAGCGCAAAGTCGACTGCCTCTTAAAGAACGACCCGAATCGTCGAAGGTAATCCGCGCGGTGTCGCGCTCGTCGGATACCCGTCGGACGTATATTTAAAAAAAGATCGCGCGACCTGGAAGGCGAAACGTGCCACCAGCGTCACGGTGAACAACGTTCCAACAAAAGGCGGAAATCTGAGATCGTGGGAGAGAAAATCGAGTAAATTCGACCTTCGTCCTGATCCCGTTTGTCAGAATTCGTCTTGTTTAATCCCTCACCTCGCAATTTTCCTTCTCTCACTGCTCGGAAGAACTTCGATACCCTTCTTCTCCTTCCCATAGACTTCAGAAGTTCATCTCGCTTTCTGTTCTCGTCTGTACGCCGTATCTCTTCTCGCTCCTCGCGATCGGATTGGCCATTATCGACGTGCGACGCGAAGCGATCTCGCAGTTATTACGAACGATTCCCTTTGCCGTCTATCTTGCCAAATCTTCGGAAAATTTCTCATCGCGTTCACGTCCATTTTCTCCCTTGCGCTACGCTTCGACTTCCAATTTACGCTTTTTCCACTTTGGCTGCGATTGGAAAAATGGAAATTTGCGAAGATATAAGCTAGTCGAAAAAGTATCGAGCCTTTTGAAGGCAACGTAAGGGAAATTATTTTTTTTAATCGTAAAAGAATCTTATTAAACGAAACGTGCACCGTTTTGTTCGACGACCTTCCGCCATTTTAATTTGGCTTTTAGCAGAAGTTTTCGATTGGATTAACATCGAAATTTCCAGAACGAAAGGCGACCGAACCACCTTTTAGCTGTCGCTCGTGATAACGTATCTTGATCGTAATCCTGAGACACGCGATTCCACAGCCGTCTAATTTACGTTTCTTCCACTTTGGCTGCGACTGGAAAGATGGAAATCTGCAAAAATAATCGTTCCGTTAGTCGAAAAAATATCGAGCTTTTTAAAGTTAACATAAAGAAACTTTTTTAGAACTATATTAAATGAAATACGCGCCTCCAGACACGCGATTTTATAGCCGTCTAGCATTGGAAAAGGCTCGATACTTTCCGTCTACTCAATTTGTAACAAGATTCGACGAAAATATGGAGACGCTTTCTATTTCTACGCGTAATCGTTCAATATTTCAATGACGATAAAGTAATAAAGCGACAGTATAAACACGCAGAGTTTAATCGCAAACTCGCGTTTTCTAAAGAAACGACGGGAATAACCAAGGAAATCGAACAAACGAACGACTTGTCTTTCTTCTTTCCTAGGAGTTTTACAGGCACTCTCGGATTCGTTATTTGAATATCTTTACGTTCACTTTGCAAGTATAATTTATACGTGATCCACGAGAAGATGAGACAATGAACATGTTGACACTGGTTGGAGCTTGCATTATGGATCCACGTTCCCGTTTCTACGCGCCTTCGTTAGCGCTAATAATTATCATACGAAGAAAAATGACGAGATGCCAGCGAGGTAACGAACGAGTAACCTTCTAAATGCACGAATAAAGGAAGATAAAAAAGTGGAGAAAGCTAAAACGCGGAACTTTTTCGTTTAAGGTCTTACGAGAGTCGATCGGTTTACCTCGTGCGAGTGAATCGAAATCGCAAAATAGCGTGAAAAAGTGAGAAAATTTTCGAAACGACAAAAATGTTTAGAACGATACGCATTGCGTGCGAAATTAAACATTTGATTTATATCAAATGGAGAAAGATCCAATTTATAATATCGATCGATTTTCTGATTTTGGATTCTTTCGTTTTTTATCCTGCGAATAATCTGATCAACTCGAATTATTTTGTCGCGTTCGATAGACGCTTTATTTTAACGGAGAGGTGATCCCTCTTTTTTTTATTTTTTATTTATTAATTTAATTTATTAATTTAATTTTTTAATTTTTAATAAATCCTTGCTCCGGTTAATTTTAATCCGTTTCTTTTCCTCTTGCGAAAGGGTAATCGAGTTCAAGGAGTTCCAGAGCTCGTTGTTATCGGATAGAGGGTACGTCGCGTATAGAGATGTCGTCACGGAAACGTAGAGCTTCCGCTTGTGGACTTAGGAAAGTGGCACGTTGAAATGATCAAGAGGCTCTTCAAATTGCTTTGTATTTTCCGTCGGTGGAATTAGATTATCGTTAATATTGTTTCTACGCTAGAGAGGCACTTGAAAGATATAAGAGGCCGCGTATCTCGACGTAAGAAGAAAAGGGCGAGGCGAGGCTCGCCCGAGGCTTCATTCTTAAATCTATTATATCGAACGAAATTCCACGAGGAGAAACATCGAGTGATAATTTAATTCCGCAGGATCGTCGATCGATATTTTTAGTAACGACGTGACTATCTTCACGCTCGAACTTTGCAAAGCTTTTCATTCGTAATGGAACGTAATCGTGAATGTACGAGCAAGAAACAAAAAAATTCGAGGAGTTTCGGTTACGCAGTTTTGTACATTCACTTAGAAATCCAACATTTTATACGCACCAACTTAATACATTTTTGTAACAATTTTTTCTCGCCTCGAATTTTACGATATTTCTATGCGTTTCTTCTACAGCCAAAATTGCGAAAGATAAATGGAAGAAATTACAATCACGAATGATCGTTAGAGAAATCTTAGTATTTTAAGAGAATGTGGAAAGCACGAATTCCGTTGAAGTAGGATCAATAGCAAGACTTTCGAAACCGTTTTAATGATTTTAATTCAACGCCTAACGATAAACGACCCTTTTACGAAATAAAATCTTTTCACGGGTCGTAATTTTTTTTTTTCTTTTTAAAACGGACGATAAATCGTTCGAACGTCGTATCTTCGTTTTACGTGCTCGAATAGATCTACGTGACTCACGACAAATTTCCTTCCCACGTACTTTTCCGCTGTACAAGATTTTATCAACTTTCCACCAACGAAATGCACCCGAGAGGGATCGCTAGCATAACGAAATTACTCCTAGCAAGACATCCGCGACGTACAAGGTCAATGAACGTGCCACGTAACTACCGACACGTACAAAGCGCTCTAAATTCGTTTTCTTTTAAATTTTGCATAAGGAATTGCCCGAGCGCCGTCTCGACAAAATCCTCAAAAGTTCCTTTCAAGCGCACAATTTTTAAATTTAATTTACCTTAGAAAGCGAACGCATTTCTAGGATTTAGAGTCATTTCGGATAAAAAACGGAGTGGTTCTCTGACGATCCTTCTAAAAATCGTAATTACACGGAGATTTTTGTGGACGAAAAGTCGTTACGTTGAAAGTTGCTGGTATTTTTATTTTATTTATTTTATCGAATAAAATCTCTTTCACTGAAAAACAAATAGAGAATTTGTGCACGATAAATTTTATCAGCGTGATTACTTCAAGATTATGCCATGCAACGTCGTGTATTCCAGTTGGCTTAAGTTTAAATGAATTTTTACACGAGGATTTCTACGAAACTTTTTCAATCCACGATGACTTTCAAACGAATCGATTGACATTTATTTTGGATCAAATCGCAGTAAATAATATTAAAAGGAAGTAATTCGATGAAACTCGGAAGAAATATAGGAAAAATATTGAATGCAATTTAGGAGTCGATTAGACAATTTTTGTCCATTAAATTTTGTCGTTCCAAGGATAAAATTGCGTAACTATAAATGTTTTGCATATTTAAGAGAGCTTTTTTTGCAGGTGCGTGCGATAAAGTAGGCCGTTAGCGATGCGCTCTGACGAACGAAAAAAGTATCGCGTATCGATGTACGCTCGAATTGCGATTATCGTTGGTACAAATCGTGCGCATCGATATTGACTCTATCGCGTGACATTTGGTATTTTAAGCGTAACACGTTTTCGAATTCGCGTGGCAATAATACCACGCTCGATGATCTTCTACCTTTGGCACGAAATCGAATACTCGATATATAGGAATAAACGAATTCAGAATGTGCGAAATGCATTTTCAAAGTTATCCAAATGACGCGTTGATACGCGAACGATTAATTTTTTCGCGAGAAAATCAAGTCGTTCTCGCGATTAATTTCGGGACAATTTTAAAAATATCGATCGTTTATCGATAGGATCGTTTCATGGACGTCATAGTCGACGTAAACGCGATTTTACGTATTTTATATTTTTTTTTGTAAAATTTAGTCACATTTTTCTTCTGTGATCCGTCTTGATAAAGTTTTTCTTTCGATAAATTGAAGGTATACGTTCTCAATTCTTTTCCCACGAAATCCATTCCACGATGAACTATTCGATTGGTGCGTTTAAAATGTCGGATTTTTAACTGCATATCTTTCTTTAAAAGCTGTTTATTTAATCAAAACATGCTCCATTCGCTTCGATATACTTTTCCCAGCGAGATTTTACAGCACAGATGCCTATCTTAACAAATTCTGATCTTTAGAATCAATAAACTCGAATAAAAAGTAAATTTTTCAAAAATTGCAAAAAGATGCCGCGATAGTCTGGATATTGACGCAGGGATTAAACGAGCGCTTTCTCGACTCTCGAGGCTCGAGTGCGAGTAGATCCGATCGTAAAACGTCTGCTTGTCAAAAATTGGCGAAGCTATGCGATCCTGCTTTACATATTTTAAGAAGAGAAAACGTATATTCTGATTCAAGCCATCTTTCAAACTCTTCTAGTCTCGGGAGAGATGAAACGGTCGACAGGAGATGCGCGACTGTGAAAATCTTTCCTTCTTTCTTTTTCTTTGAACTTAAGCAGACTTTCTCAAGTTTTTCCTCACGTCAGGCGGTTGCGTTCGAACGTTTCGCACGCGAGCTAAATCTCCTCGTTTTGCGGACGAAACCAGAATTTCCCACGGTAATCGATGTAAACGCGAACGTTTACGACACTAGCTCGCGAACGGATCGTTCCTCGAACGCAATTGGTTGCATCTGTTAGAAAGGGAATTTTCGCTAAACTGCTTCTTTAAATGCGAATAATACAACTAATGCACGTCGTATTTCATTGTTAACTTCTTGATCATTTTTATTAAAGAAACTTTGGAATTTTTCGACACACAATATGACAAACGCTTGGTTCTTTTCGCGATCGATTAACTCTTTAAAGCAGGGGATTTTAGAAAATAATATAGACCCTTGTTGCACAGAAATTTTATTTCTTTTTAAATTAAACAAAATTGATTTTTTCTATTAAGGGAGGAATTACACGATATAAGAACATGAGAAACAATAATAATTCATTCAATTTTTTGTTAAGGGTTCATGAAAGAGTTTAGACAAGCGCTGTTCGCCTTCGTTCGACCGCGTTTTTTCAATGTCTCCCGAGACTCAAACCGTTAAACCGGAACAACAAAAGTTCTCACGATTTTGTCATATTTAATGCGTCGATTAGGTTAGAGTGTCAACCGAAAACGAAAAATCATTAGGATTTTTTTTGTAGACTTGGAAAAGAGGATTTAACGAGTTTCGCAAATATGCTTGCTAAAACGCGGACGTCTTTCCATCCATCTTCTTTGGAACGTTACGCGCCTACGTCTCTTGGCCTTTCGAAAAAAAGAAAAAAACAAGCACAGCGTTAGTCTCCCTTCGCGACGACGAGTATCTCCTGTCTATTCAGCTTAAAGGGTTGACGACTACGTAGTACAGCGTCACGCGATTCTACGTCAAAACGCTTTTTACGCGGATAATTACGAAACACGTACAACGGTAGCTTTTATGCCCGTGGATATATTAGGTCTACCGGAAAGTAATCAAAATTTCTTCGATTTAAAAAAATTGTTTTTTATTTTATTTTAAAGATCTTTTAAAAAGGGAATCGAACTTTGCCTTTACGCTGGCAAAAAGAGTTAGAAAATGATGGAAACCATTTTGTTGATTAGCATTTAAGATTTCTTTAATAAATAATGCTTCTTCTTAATAAATAAAAACTTCTAAGAATTCTTCTAAATTCTTAATATCGTCGCTCGTCAAAAAAATATATCCCGCAAATTCGAGTCGTGAAGACTCGAACATTATTTTATTAATTATTTAATTATTATATAATATTAATATATATTATATATAATATATCTCTCATTGGCATAAAAATCGAACGCATGGCGTATCGAGCGAGTTTCTCCGTACCACGCATCGTTGGTACGCGCATAACTCCTAGGCCGCAACGAGCCGACATCGAACGACGTATTCATCGGTACGCGCAAATTTCACGCTTTATTTCCGTACGAGGAGTCGCACGGTTACGTGAAACTGCGACTCCCTTTGACGCTCCGTCGATCATTGCCGTTGTAACGGCGCGTTGGTTCCCTTACCATCCATGTCAAAGGAATCTTCCCTAGTTCCTCCTACCTTCTTCATTTCACATTAGAGAAGCAAATAGAAAATGGATTTCCATCGCTCCGTTGTTCAAAGACTTCGTCTTGGCACCTTAAAACGTGAGAATAAACTGATTTCGACCTTTTTCTTTTCAATTAATTCTATTTATCTTTATTAATTTCTGTTTATTATTAATTTAATTCTTTATTTAATTTCCGTTTATCAGTTTTTGTTAGTTTCTGTAAATTTTTCTTTTCTTTGCTAATTTAACCCTTTGCGGTCGCACGTCTGGTCTCGGATACCACAGTAAAGAACCGAACTGATCTTATATTAGACGATACCGAGTCTTCGGAGAATTCGAACTAATATTTTATTATACAAACAGGGTTTAAGTGTAATTAAACATCTTTTCTTCTTAAAATATTTTAATAAAAAGAAATATTATCGAAAGAAGTATTTCACTTTTAAAACTTTAGTTGCTATTTAACTGGTACCATTCAAACAAACGGAAGGTATTTTCCGAATGTGATTAAAAAATTAGCTTTAACAAAAAATGATAATGTGATATTTTATTATTATTAGCGTGGAAGGATAGTAGAATAGTGGCCGTATTAAGCAGCTACGATACCTCGGGTATGAAGACTATACCAAGAAGATTAAAAAGCAGTGGCACTATTGACGTTAGTAAGCCAGAAGTTATCATAGTATATTATTATAATATATAATAATATAATTATAATATTATTAATTAAAGTGTAAGTATGGGAAGTGTCTATAAAGCTACAAAGTACAAGCTATAAAGTACAAGTTCATATTGTTTTATATAAGAGTTCCAGCCAGCACAACACCTATATATAAATTTAATACGACCGCAAAGGTTTAATAAACTTATATATCGATTACGTCGATTTCGTTAATTACATCGATTAATTTATTATCAATGTAGCGATAGACGCATCTGGTATACGTATTAAACGCGTTATTTATTTAATCGGAGAGTCAGTCATCTCGGATATCAATGCGATGCTTTAGCGGATTACTCGAATTAATTAGAAGGGAAGATAATAGAAACACGGTTAGTTAGCGACGAATGAATAAGCGTTGTTTTGCGAAGTGGCGACTGAACTGGACTCGACTGTTATGATTATTAAGTTGAGAATTAAGCGAACACTCGGTATAAACACGAATTAATAGTTCGCTAGAAACTATGGAACATCAGGAATATTCACCTATGTGACAAAGTTGCCTGGCTAATTTTCCAAATGTCGAGGGTCATTCTAGTTTGAGAAGCTAACGTATTCGTCCATTTTTAAAACTGCAGCGGTGACTCGAAATCTCAGTCCGTCTCTACGCGCGACCATTCGCCAAGATGAAATTCACAACGAACTTTTGAAACTGCAATGCGAATGATTAACACTGCTGGCATCGTACATCGTTCCGCGCTTCGTAACTTTTTCTCTTCACCGTGCACGATAATCGCTCGATGCACTGTGCTTCTATTCTTGGAAAGCATGCTTTCCACTTTAGGCATTTTTCCGTATCTTCGTGTATGGGAGGATGAATAAAGAAAACCTATAGTCCTTTCTACGCGAAAGAGCGCCGTTCCTTCCGTCGACTTATATTTGCTTTCACGCGCTGGAAATTTCCTTTGGTGGAGTAACGCGGCGCTCTTATCAAATTTTACGTCCGAGGAACAACTCGAATCCGATCTCGATTCTTATTCGAAAGAAGTTTTAAAGTTTTTAAGCTTAAAGGAAGAAGACTTAAAGTTTTCATGATTCCAAATTTTTAATCTCGATTACCGTTGAATTTATTTCTATCCTTTATTAGTAAATAGTATTATTTTTAACCTTTTCGCTACTATGGATGAAGTAATAAATAAAATTTATAAAATTAAATAATAACGATGCTGTGAAAAAACAGACGAATGGCTTTTGATTTGAGTGTCGAACTTTGTATACAGACAGTCGTTATTGCAGTGTTCTTTTAGTACGATCACTTTTACAAAGCAAACGCATATTTGCGGCACCATGCAGAAAACCGAAAATATTTTTCAATAGAAGCGAAACAAACTAAAAAAAACGTGATGAAATTATGGTATAAAATTCGTCAAGTATACTGATAAAAGAACAGTTTCCGTCTAAACAACTTGCAAAAATCCTAAGTGCGTACGAATTGAAGCAATAGCTGGAAAAATGAAACTCGATCTCGTTTATTATTATAACGATCCAAAAAAGCCTTTGATTTTCCAATTTGTCGATTACAACGAATCTTACGAAAATAAATAATTCTCCTACGTAATACATCGATGCGAATAAATTCGTTAATTACTATAATCACTTTTTTAAATGCAATACGTATAGTTCGCGTACCACCGGTGGTACGTTGAGGCCTCTATCGCGTGTCAGACGCTGATGTACCAACGGTGGTACATAGCGCAGCGAACTCGCGACTCGACGAGGACACTTACAAAAAAGGTGAAAAGACGCATGTCCACGAAACAGACGCCTTTCTGGGCCCCGTGTGCGACTACGTGATCGCCCCGGTGGCGAGGTACGCGGGCGTCTGGGGAATCCCGGTGCTGACAGCCGGCGCCCAGGCCGAGGCATTTCGACACAAGGACGAGCACTATCCCACGCTGACCAGGATGATGGGCTCCCATCGACTGGTGGGCGAGGCGGTCAGGCACATCCTACAGCGATTCGGATGGAAGATCGCCGGACTTCTCTTCCACAATCACGCGATGGCCAGCAGCCGCGGAAATTCCGAGTGCCATTTCACGCTCGGGGCAGTTTTCACCGCCCTCAACCAGACGCCCGTGCACAGAAGCTTCAACGAGGAGATCACCGACGCCGAGGATTACAGGAATCTCCTCACGTTCGTCTCGAAGTCTGCCAGGAGTAAGTTTACCACCTCGCCTATCGCGAGCGACCTTCTTTTCCTTCGTCTCCCCTTTCGATGCTTCTCGTCGCTCTCTCGTTCTTTCTTCCAGGTCTCTTCGTTTTTATAAGTTCGAACGTGGCGATCGCGTCGACGCGATCGTGCGTCGAATTCGCCGGTGATTTAGGAGATTCGACGCTACGTATGGCGGAAATTTAACGCCAAACGATCTTCTGGGATCGATCGTGGAATCTTGGGTCGTTTCGAATCGACGACGGTAGCCTCGACTCTTCGGTGATTCTTTTTTTATAAGGTAAATTGGTACATTTCGATGTGTATTAATTCAATGGTCGAGAATTTTACGATACGATTGTGTAATATAACACAAAAATAATAGCGTCGTGTTGACTTTTAGTGATAGTGATTTTTTTCTGAAACAGATACGTGGCAGATTTTTCTTTGTTTTTTTATTTGACAGGAAGTAAAATGGAATTTGGAATATGTCGAGAAGACACTTCGTTTTTTTATATATATTATTATTCTCATCGAGGAAGAAAAATATTGTATCAATTTATATAGTTTAACCAAATGTTTCGGCATATCTGGATATCAACCCTTTTAGTGCCAGACGACGATATATCGTCGATAGGAAAAGTTTCGAGAAACGCGAAGGACGATTTATCTCGTTCGAGACGTATCGAGACGTACGTCGTCGATAAACATAAATATTTTTTGTCATTTCGAAGTAGAAACATTAACCGTGAAAACTCAGTTACCAGAGGCCATTTTT
>JAITYT010001454.1:115004-131469 GCA_025433975.1 Liostenogaster flavolineata
GATGTTACGTGAGACGATATGTATCAACAAGAAATATAATCGATAAATTTCGACTGCACTTTTATGTGCAACTATGTCTTTATTGCGTTCTGAATGCGTCTAGGCGGTCTATGCGTAACACGGATTAATACACCGAGTAAAAACGTAGTCACAACGGATACAAGGAACGACAATAGTATCTCTTCTACTATATCGCTTTTATCGGTACGTGAAATTTCTATAATTAACTCTTGTACAACGACGTACAACGTTCAAAAGATCGTAGGTAGTAAAACGAAAGGGAACTTCACGAAGCAAAGTCGTACGATTTTAATCTTTCAACTAGAAGCGCGTAGCTCAAGTGGAGGCAGTGTTTGGCGTTGTACTCCACGAGAGTAGGCGCGAAGCTCGCTCGAAGTACCTATTGTATTTTAAATCCACGCACCATGAATCCATACCAGAATTGAACGACGATTGAAAATCGAGAGACGTTTCTCATCCTTCTGGAAAAATATCACCAAAATACCAACAATTAATTTATCGACCATCCTTTAGAGCGTATAGACGAATTATTATATACAACGAGCAATTGATAATCGTCGATTACGAGCAGTTAATAGTTACGATATTTATTGTTATTAATTTTTAATTTTATCTTCTTTGTACGATCGCAAGGATTTTTTTTCGTTAAGTTACAAAACTCATTTGGTGGATGAACGAACCTAAATAATGCGATTGACTCGCGGCTGGTACTGGATGTTCATTATCGCGGAGTTTCGGACGGCAGAAGCCCGGTCAATGCTTTGGTATATCCCTAACAATAAGTCGGATCACCGAAGGTTTAGAGACACGATCGTAATATATCCCGGCCTTAACTCCCTTCTCTTTCCTCTTCGTACTAATGCTATTGCGTAGCACGTGATCCGACTGCAAGGGCGTGGAATCATTTTCTGAACGTTGTAGCGTCAGAGATGGCAGAAAAGTTTGCAATATCCAACCAGGCTCGTAATTCCACTTCCACGCGCTGAGATTCTTTTTCCACGTGAAAATTTATCTAGGGACATTGTTATTTCTTGTATCGTTGCGTCGCGGTAATGCGGAGTCGAAACGAAATAGCAATTCCTTTCTCTCGCGTTACCTTCGGGATTTTTCTCATTCTTTTCATTTGCTTCGAGCACGTTAATAAATGCGAAACGCAGCTTCAGTTGATATCAAGGTGTTCGTTATTCGAGTTATTCGTGTTATACCGCGTTGCGTAATCGCGCTTGACGCGACGGTCGTAAGAGTTCGATCGTTGTAAAATTTTTTTAAAGCCTGGAAAGAAACAAATTTCGCCGATGGAATCGCAATCTTGTTTACGGCTCTATCGTTAGGCTAGAAAATTCTATGAATTTATATTCGACGTTATACTAACACGTTAATACAAATAAATTTATTTGTCGATTGAAGGATTCAAGAATGCGAAGTAACACGGAAAGATATTTTCGTACGTTTAATGCATCCTACATCGAAGATGTAAATCGAGAATAATTTTGAATAATTCATTTTATTCTCGCTACTTTCAAGCGCTACGGTCGGTCGTAAATTTGATTTGTACCTTCATCGGTTAAGCTTAAAGAATTTCTTGTCACTGTAAAATAAAGCAAAATACATTTCACTTCCTTCGTGGAAGCTTGAAATAGAAAGTAAAAGGTTGAATGTACACGCTGCAGAAATATGCAGCAGGTGCCGGCGCAAATTTACTTACCAAACAATTATTTGCATTTATTCTACTCGTTTATGTCATAATAAAAACACGAAAGTTTCTTATCTCGTCGTAACTTCGAAAAAGTCTACAAATCATTTCTGAAAGCAACTTTGAACAACGTCATTTTTTTATAAACACGATACACTTTGTATTAAACGAAATGCTTTTCCAAGTGATTTATTTTGTGCAAAAATTTCGATTTTTATCGAGCAATCTCGATATTTCAATATTTTATCAAATCTTATATTTCGGAAGATGTGATAAATTCGTTATTAAACGCGATACTATGGCAAAGATGTTATATCTATACATATATTCATATTCGTATGGTAGAGACATTTTTGAATTATTTATTACGTGGCGTGAGAAAAAACTAAATCTGATCGGTGACGGTACAGGTTAGAGCGTGGGTGACATATTAAAATCGAAGGTTTCGGATCAACGACAAAAATACATTGTCAAAATGTATCCAACGCCATAGAATCCATTTGCATTAGAATGAGCCAATACTATCGGAAAGCGAACGTATCTTCCGCTCCAGTACGTAAAAAAGCATTACAATTCGGATGAACGCATCGAAACACGAACTCGAAGCTATTAAAAGCAAGTGCATAGATTTCGTAGACCGAATTTAGGCAGAATCACGCACGATTAAATTCCGTTTCAATTTCACTTTGAATGTAAAGTACAAAAATGTTTAAACGCGTTGGTCAATTATTGAACGTATCGTGCGTACAAGAATCGTTCGAATAATCGACCAAAAACCATTAAAGTCAATCAAAGGACGTTAAATTCGATTGTAGTACATCTTTCGGAAATTCTTTTTTAGAATTCGATCGGCGTTGATTTCTCTCTAATTAAAACTTTAATTTAAAGAATCGGCAATAGAAGATCGCAATGAGATATCAGTTTCACGAAGACTCGTAGCAAGAGGCGCGTAATTTATCTCCTCCGTCGAGAATAAGGTGAACGTTCATTCCCATCGATCGGATATCGTCGAAACGAGCACATTCCTTTCGCTGGGGATTAACGAAAGCCGCGCGAAATTGTCACGATCTTCAGTTTCAATTGTATAATCCGACTCTCAGTGCGAGTAGGGATTAACGTAGATACGCTTCGAAAATTAATGAGATCCGATCGACGCTGTTAAGGCGATTTATTTGCCTTTCCTGCGAATATCCGTCGATCCTTTCGCGCATCTGGAGTATTTCGGTCGGACGAGCGACGTTACGATCTCAACAGACCGCGAGACGGGCCAAAGGCAGCCGGATTGCGACTAGGTGGTGACTACGATTCGCGAGAGAAAACGCGATCTTATCTCGCGAATGCGCGTTCGAACGCTCCTAGAAGCACGTAAATGTTTATAGTCCCGCAGAGGGGCCAGAAACGCGTTTCGTAAATTCGAGCGTTGCTTTTGTAATCTTGGAATCGCCGTGTTCGCGTTGAACAATACGCTAAGGCTCGATTGGCCTCCGTTTCTCCGCGACTCTAAAAGATCGCATCTGCTGAAAAACGCGTTCCTTCGATTATTTCGTTGATGCCGACGTTGTCTCCCTTTTTTTCTTTTTTCATTTCTTCGCGAAAGGAGTCGCCTCTGTCGACATTCAAACCATGAAAGGATTACCTACGTTCCTTCTTAAAGGGATAAGATCATTTACCGTAGCTCTTGGAAGCGTTCGTATTTGCATAAGTGTAAATTTAGCTCTCGCGGAGTTTGCCGTATTTGGACGATAAGGCAGTAAGATTGCGTCGTATATTTTCTCGTCTCCAACTTCACCGAAGCTACAGATTTCTAAAGAAGACGACTCGGTGCCCAGGCGAAAAAGATATCGATCATTTTGTAAGTCGGTCTTACGAGCAATCGTTGGATTAAAGTTAACGTTATTATTTTCTTTAAATTATGCGATTATAATTTATTATTTATATCGATTTAACATTCGAGACTAGAAAGTTATTCTTAGCATCTTCTATAGATAAAAAAATATTTTAGAGGAAGACAATTTTATCGCGAGCGAGTTCTATAGTTAAACCACGCGAGACTCAATACGTTATCATTTTATTGTTATTACTTTTATAGCTTATTTGCGTGTAATAATTTACAAATGACGAAAATTCTCATATTAACGACGGTAAATTTACTTCGATTGTATGCATTTTATGTATAAATTCGAACGAATAAACTAAATTATTATTTATTTTGTTATATTTCGTATCTAGATGGAGAATAACGCAGGAGTTAATCCTCTTATGCGCAATTTGACTGATGCGACGGTAGCGACATTCATTACCGTATTAAGAGGTAATTACGTCGAGGAATTATCGATTCGTTTTTGTATTACTTTCTTCGACACGTTACAAAAGACACGAAGAATTTCGTGCACTAGAAACATTTTCTACAGAATTACAGACATATTCGATTGATTGTTTTGGGTTCCTTCTTACAAGGAATACGATGACAGATTTAATAATCATTCGATATTAATTTATATTATAATTACAGATATAAATCACGTTTCGGTATAGATGCGACGTTCATACGTAGCGAATTTTGCTACAATTATATTTTGCAATATTATTATAATTTTGTAAGTAAATCGACAAGAAAGAAGACTTTAAAATAAATGTATGCAAATCTGACAAAATTGTTTTTTATTAGTTTTCTTAACGCTTTTTATAGTACCAACTTTACAAACTAGCCGCGCGATCTACGAAGTCGTTGATAAACTGCCGTAAAAAATGAACTTTTTTCAGGATTTTAAGTTTTAAAAGAAAGATATTATTACATCGGATATTGTCAGGAATATATTTACATTTTCATCTTTTATTTTTCACACGATCGATTAGTACGATTATTTACGCGAGGAACATTTAAACTGATAAACTTTAAAAAATGAAATAATCGCTTTATTTTAACGCAATATATGATATATGCTTATGCGTTACATTAGCTTCTTAAAGCATAATGTTGGATATTTTAAAATCCTATTAAATTCCTTTTTATTCGAGGAGAAAAGATTTCTCGGTCTTCGTACTACATTTATATTCGCTCTTTGGAAATAATGGACTTTCGCCGAGAAACGTACAGCTACTTCTTACGAAAGATGGTTTGCGTTAAATCGTTCATTCCATTAAAACGACGTCGTACACATCGCCGTGAGAAATAGGAGAAAACGAAGGATCAAACCTATCCACCCTCGAGTGCACTGTAAGCGATAGCTACTGGACCAATTGTGCAGACTCGCATGGATCGTCGGCCGTCCACGAGAAAGTTTCCGTCGTTTCCGATTTGTAATTTAACTTTTTTCCTTCTTTGGCTGTTCAACGAGTAACGAAGCCGAAGTTTCGACCGCACGCTCTCGTTTTTCTCATCGCGAATTACAGAGATGGAATTTACATTCGGTCTTATCTAAGCGTTGGTTTGAACTACTTAAGTTTCGAGTATATCCGAATATGAAGAGTTAAAATCGCGATTGTACATTTACACGTACACTTTCCGACACGTACAAGCACGTAACTGGAAGAAATACAAAGAAATAAATAATATCGGTTCAACGAAGTGAAATTCAGTTTTTAGCCGTAGTCAAGGGGTTGATATACCAAAATCATTCAACGAACGCGAGCGATTTCGCGAGTAAAACTTGTCATCAGAATTCCATCGACGAGTACTTACGGAACGTTGAATATTTATAAGACGTAGGTCGGAATCTGCGCGGTAAAAAGATTTCGTTATATCGACAGCTATTATAACGTCGCCCGTACCCGCGGAATTAATTTGAATGCGTTGAATTCTTAGCTAGTCTGGACGCGCGTTTAAGGTCCCACAGTCAACCGATATGCTCCTCGTACGGAAATATGCCGCGTGCAGCTGTCCTGCGATTTCATGCGTTCGAGAAACGATTAAGAACGCAATAAAACGTTCTGCGTCGAGTCGACGATAATACGTAAATACGTATATTAGATCGGTGCGCACGAGACGTCGGATTTTTAAGCTAATATATAAAACTGCATATCTTTTTTCAAAAGCTGTTTATTTAATCAAAATATGCTCCGTTTGCCTCCATACGCTATTCCCAACGTGATTTTAATGCACAGATGCCTGTCTTAAAGAAATTCTGATCCTTAAAATCGATAAACTCTGATATGGAATTTTTCAGACTGCCTTCATTTTCGTACCGTTTAGCCTGAAAGAACTGCTCTAAATGTTTAAAAGAAGTGAAAGTCGGTTGGCGAAAGGTCCGATGAATAAGCTGAGTGCTGCAAAATTTCATATTTCAATTCATTTAATTTCCACGCGGTTCATTTTCTAGGGAAAAATCACTAGACCGAAATTTTTCAAGCCATCGCTGCACTTTTCGTATTATTACCAAGTTTATACTCGCATAAAAAAATTACAGGAATATCGGTCGAATTCGTATCCTTACGTAATTCAAAAGAAATAACAAAATGAAACGCTTTTGAGAAAATCTTCTTTGTTGAAACGTGACTCTGGCAATGGTCGGTGCGACTATAAACGAGGTTATGCCAAAAACAGAAGCATAACGGAAACAAGGAGACAAACGTTCAGGCGTAAAGAAAATGATTCGACATTTCATGTACACCAACCTAATAATTCGTGCTAAAAAAGACGAATTGGACGAAGAACTTCTTTCTTTCTTCGCTACGGAGCAAAAGAAATTGCGTTCAATCGGCCATTACTCGTATCGATCCTTCCAATACATTTCCTTCGTTTCGTGATAACGCGCTGTAGCCATAGACACCGAAGAATACAAACAGCAGGCAATTTACGCTCACCAGAGACGACGAAGAGTAATCGACCGTATTTCAGAATTTTTACGATATTTTCCGCGTTTCGTTTTTACGTAGGTGCCCTTATTTAACGAAGTGCGACGAATTAAAATCACCAAGCGATCTCTGAACGATGCCAGAAAATTTATTAAATAAATATATTTATTTATGCTCCGGATATTAATCGATCGTTCCGAAAATTTCTGTTTCAGTCGTTGTAATGTGCGCCAATTCCACTACCATAAGGGAGATATTGTTGGCGGCCGAGGAGCTCGACATGGTCGATTCCGGAGAGTACGTGTTCTTCTCGATCGAACTCTCGTCGAGGTGAGTCAAACGAATATCAAAAGATCGCGTGGAATCTCGTTAAACGCCTTACGTTTCGCGCGAACCGCGAGACATAATTTTAGCGGATTAACGCGTCGTTATTCGCTCGAAGGATTTTGTTTTAAAGATATTTCACACTTTTAGGTAGATTAAAATCCGCGTAGCGATGCATTGTACGAGATGAATTAATTTAATGGATCTTGCAATTTTAGTTTTCACGGAGTTGGAAATTATTCCTTAGAGCAATTTCTTTTTTACGTTCCTGGAACTATTAAAATCTTTCAACGAAAAGTTTTCATCGATACTCGAAGTATCGTAACACGTAATAAGATTCAATGGAGGGCTCGTATTTTTTTTCTGCTTCGATATCGAGGATTTCATCATATTATTATATGGTTAAAAGAGAAAAAAACACGAAACATTAGGCACGTTTTATTCTAAGACGTAAACGATGAATATTCCGACTGGATTGGAAAAATAAAAAATGACAATCTCATCTTCGTTCGGTCGACGTAATTTACCGTGTATGAAAAGGCCAAACTTTTCAACGATTATTCGATTTCGTATTTGCACATTCATGAACTACATCCATTGATATCGACGCGTTATTATACGTCGGTTCCCAAAATTAAAATCGATTTTTATAAAATAGAGTGTCCGTGTTGAACAAACGGACGCGCGTACCTTTCGTATCCGGCACTTGTTAGTTTTATCGAGAAACGTAGTCGCTTTCAAAGCGATACGATTGGTAGTTCGTCGATGGAAACATGTTATTTTAGCTTAAAACGAAAGATTTATTTACGTACGCAGAACGGCACGAGATTTTTCAAAGGACATGATTTTTTGATTTTTATTTACGTAGTTTTGTATGGTTAGATAACGTATCGATTTTTACTAATGTCCCGTTCTTTTATCGCTCAATAAATAGTTTCGATTATTCTTTAATTTTTCACTAATTAATTTCAGCCTTTTTCTTTTAATCGTTTCCATAATTTTAGCATTCGTTATGTTAGGAAATAAAATGGTTTTTACGACCAGAGTACGTATCGATTTTTTCCTAACGTCCCTTGCTCTTTTAGCGCTTAATAAATAATTTCGATAATTCTTTCATCTCTTCTCTAATTAATTCCAGCTTTCTGTCGTAATATTTCATCTCGGCAACTATCGCATGAAATGAAACGTTTATTACGTACATTACATACATTATTACTCAGAATTTAATCGTATAAATTGAAAGATATTTTAGCAATCGTTAATAAACAATATCAGAATGTGTTTTCGTATTGTTCGGTTTATCGATAATATTAGTCTATAAAATTAAAAACTTTATAATCGCGTATTTACATTACATTACAACTTTTTAGATCGCTTCGGAGCAAAAATAATTGAAAAATCCTTCAAAAAATATTTCGAATCGAGATGATCGTACGTACAATCAGAGTTAAAAGGACGATCCAACGTCGAGATAATGCCAAGTGCAATCGTCTTTCGAGGATTCGAAAACTTCGAGAGAAAAGTACGCATCGTACGAACTTTCTCGTTCGTTTTTCTTTCAACATCGTTTAACATTCGTAAACAACAGAAAATTCATTTCGATTTCCCGTTCGATCGAACGCAATCCGTTGAACTGGAAACCTCAGGCCACAACCTCTCGTCCAGATTATTGGTAAGCCACCGACAGAAATGTATTGACCGACAATATCGTCCGATCATTACACTATCGACACGTCGAAGCGCTGCTAAGGGCCGAAAGCCAATGCAACCGATACGTCCAATAGAGTCTTCTTCGTTGGAGTTACTTGAAAAATTCGAGAAACTCGTCGAATCGACGTCCGTCTCTCGATGGAACGTTCCGATGGATATGCAAATACGATGCGTTGTCTAGCGCGTTGCTTTTTTATGTTCGTGTTACAGCGGAACACGTAAAATGTTTAATTCATGTCTGAAAGCTATCGCCGTGAAGCGTAAAAAAGATTTAAAATATAGGAAAAACGAATGTTTCATGATGGTCGATTCTGATATTTTTCATCTCCGAGAAAGAAATATTCCTTTCGTAAAATTAGAAGTCTAACGTACTCTAACGTTACGCGTACAATTGTAGATATTTGTTAAAATATACGTTAACTCTTTGGGGTAGGGGATTTCAGAAAATAAAATAGACTCACGTTGCTCAGAAATTTTATTTCTTTTTAAATTAAACGAAATTGATTTATTTTGATCGATACAGGAATCACATAATAATTCAATTGATTTTTTTTATTACAGGGTGGGACTTAAATTGTCCCACCGTGCTCCAAATGGTTAAGTCGCCACATTCAGTACGAACGTATATTTAGGTATCAATGTTAAATCTTGATATTTCTTTCGCTGCACAAGTCGAGCGAAATCCTGAACATAGAATCGGCAGTTAATCCTATGTCAGAAAGTACGAGTAGAAGACATCGTTGTTGGTCAGCCGTCTGTTAAAAACCTCTTCGATCTGGAGTGTCGTTCGCATCGAGGGTTCGTCGTAAAAGTGTTCGTGACGCTCGTATCCGCTATTTATCGCATGTAGTTAAAAATATAAATAATAACTATAAATATTATATAAATAAATAAATATAAGTTAATAGTGTAAAAATATCCGATAACGCGACATCTCTGCTTTCTATTTTCTTCTCTTTCCGTTGAGCGAACGACAACCATGCGAATTCTCGATCGAATACTATATATTAATTGGGACTTTACATCGGTTGAAAATCATCTCACTAGCATAATTCCGTACTCATCTAGAGGATCGTGCACAGTTCACTTGCCGTAACCTAAGATCTCATTATCCAGTCTTCGTTATCCATGGTTTCCGTTGATCCACGTAACGTTAGACCGTCGTGACAAGACTCTCCTGAATTGGCACGACGATATTACGCTCTCGAATTAATAGCACGGTTCCACGGCTATTCGAGGGATAGAGAACAAGAGCAACGTTAATTTCATCCTTTCAGCGCGGTATAACCTAACACTTAACCAACCGAATGGGGACATCTCCTCAATTTAAAGTAAGCCGCTGAATGACCGATCGGGGAGATCTTCCATTTTGATCTCAGCAACGCTCTCTTATTCGTTTTATAATCGGCAACGCTTTCTTATTTCGTTTATCATTGGTCTTCTTTTGCTAAAGATTAAAAAAAATTTATTTATAATTCCTCGATATGTTTTTTTAATCCTCTGGGAAACACAAGACGAGTTCGTTTTAAATCCTCCATCATTTTTCCGAGGCAGCTGGCAACGTTCGCTTTCCCAGGACGTTCGTACGCATCGCCAAGTACCGGGAATGGTTAACATGGTTCGTCCATTCGCGGGATCGGCGAATGTTTTGAGTAGGCGAGTAAGACGCACGCGAGAGCCAGAATAATCAAGCGCGATCGTTCGTCCGAATATAAACACGCTTGGAATATTATCGTTGATGGAATGTCATTGGGGAATCGCGCGACGGCGATGACGACGTTGCTGTTTCAGCGATACGAATTCGCTGGAGCCCTGGAGGATGGAGGGCGACACCGAGGAGAGGAACGAGAAAGCAAGGAAGGCCTATCAGTCGTTGCTGATCGTGACAGCGCGCACGCCAGACAACGCGGAATATCTGAACTTTTCTCGCGAGGTTAAGTCCTTGGCCCAGAGCAACTACAACTTCACGTTCGGTAACAGTTCGGTATCGACTTTCGTAACGGCCTTCTACGATGCGGTTCTGCTCTATGCCCTGGCTCTTAAGGAGAGTCTGCCGGAAAAGCCGGGCAAGGTGGATTTGGACGGCGGTAATCTCACCAGAAGGATGTGGGGGAAGAGTTTCAAAGGTGAGTGCACATCGTCTTTCTTTTCTTTCTTTTTGTCCTTTTCGTTTTGTCGCGTCGAACGAGATCCTAGGAGAGATGCCAGTCGATGGGAATACGCAACGGAAGCACTGCCTTCGACGTGGAAATATCGAATCGATTTTAGCGTCGTTTTGCTTTGCGACTCACAAAACGAGTCGCGTCGAGCGAGATCCGAGAAAACGTTCTCATCGATATTTTAACTCTGGATAACTAAACCTTTGCTAGTTTTACGGATTCGAGACGTTCTCGACATTTTAATAATTCGCCAAGATTGCAAGCGCTAATTTTTATCACCTTTCTATCCTTTAATCGAAATATTATAATACTTCTCTTAAGATACACTAATTTGTCTGAAATATCACATCGGCCGATAAGTTCCCGGTCTAAAAATAATGCCCGATAATGCAAAATAAAGGCTACACGTTCCTTTGATATCTTTAGAGTGTCAGCTATCTCTTGCAATGTTTTATCAACACACGAAATTGTTCTTATTCCATCGTTACTACTGTAACTTTTGAACCAAACGTCGAATCGTCATGAAAATTTTACAGCTATCTTTTAAAGGTTAAAACTTTCTAAAAAAATATTAGTTTTGTATTCGTAGCGCAATCTGTCTGCCAGACCGGACGTTTATCAGCCGATGGGTTAAATAAAATTACAAACTTCAACATTGACTCCTTCGACCATTGCGTTTCTATGTATGCGCTCGATATACAATATTCGAGAAGAGATTTTTTTATTGGTTTCTTTTCATTCGAAAACGACAGAACTTTCCGGTAGACCTAATATAAAAATATTCTTGTTTTTTAATTCGTAGTCTGTCAGTCGAACGATTATTTTTCGGAGCGACACTGATTTAAGTTTAGTTATCTTGGATTAAAGTAACTCGAGGGAAGAGTGGCGTCTTTCGATGAGGCGCGACTGATAAAACGAGCCGCATCGTACGAGAGGTCGAGCGCGAAGCGACCACATTACGATACCGAACTACGGTTTCTGCGGACATATTGATTTTTGGGCTTCGGTGTAACGGAATCCCGCTTCTTGTCACGTAACCTGCTGGAATGCCTCCATCCACTCTCATCGAAGCGCCGCGCTATTGGTATTAACGCGACTGTTAATTACATTCGCGAAACTGCTCGCGTACGAGCTCGAGTACCGATTGAGCACGTGGTTGAATACGAGACACGTTCTTCCATGGAGCATTTACCGATCTCCCTGTATCGAAATTTCTCCGATTAATACGCAACGATAGCAAGACTTAAAGGTAACTTACGCGTCACGGGAATCGTACTTGCGATCTTTAGGGATTTCCAATCGTCGTTAACTTCGTTATTCTCGTTGACGATTTCTTTATTAATTACAAACGATTTTTTTTTAGTAATATAGTGCGTCGATCTTATTCGTTTTCGAGATTGGAATTCAACGCGTAATGCACTGCGTTCCTATCCGTCGTAAATACGGTGCGAATGTGCTGATAAATTATTCAGTGGGGTTGCGACGTGTGAAACTTCGTAACGGGGGATACGTTCGTACTATTCTTATCGGTATTGAATTTAAAGCACTTCGAATTTTACTTCGTATTCGGAGCTCGATCGAGAAATAATCACGACAATAACGCGACTAATAACGCCTCCAATGGAAGAAATGGATCGTTTCTGGATCATTGAAATGATTTATCAATGTTGGGATCCTTCGATAAAAAAGTCAATTTTAATTTTCACTGATAAAGCGGTAAGCCTGACAATTTCACGACGAGAGAAGCGAAATACGCTTAGATTTATAAATATATAATAGACTCCCACAGTCAATTAGAACGAACGGTCGAATCGTTAGTCTCGATGAATTGCATAAAAGCGATCGCGTGGCTTCTCGTGTCGATTGGAATTACGTCGATTTACCGTTCGAAGGCTTGAAAGTTATTACTTCCACGAAGACGAAAAAATCGCTTTAGAAGACGCCCAACGTTGACGCGAGCTTGGCAAAGCGACACGATGATTTCGATTCTACGCTTTATCGATGAAAGAGACGCGACTTTTTTTTTCGTCTTTCTTATTTCATTAGAGATGTGGGATCTCTCTTATGTTCCAATCGGAGATGAAAAGGATCATTTATCTATGTAATACGCGATTGAAACGTATCGATCGTACCTTACTCGTAAGGTTTTTTGGAAAATTAAGAAGAAATTTTGAACGATTTAAAGTCTATGAAGTATTTATTTAATATGGTCACAGATATCAGGTTGAGTCGTAAATAACTTCCGTTTTTTTTTAGATATTTATTTATTACGTATTGCCTACCTATCTGCACCGGAAGTTACTTATGACTCAACCTAATAATAAAAAAGGAAGCTATTATTGTTTCTTTATATTTAATAATTTAAATATTTCATTATATTCCTTCATTATTTTTCGGATTGTTCGTTCGACGATATGTCATATATATATATATATATATTTGTAATCATCGATAATGTGTAAATTTATTCGATCATTATCGTTATAGATAAATAAAGCTTCGAATTTACCTCAAATATAATATTTAACATTTGTCCGCGAATTATTGTTTTTACATTCAAGTGTAATTGGAGCGTATTATAAAATTTGTTCGATCGTTTAAATTACATCGCATCAAAATATGGAAACGTAGCTTTTACGTGCGTTAATATCCAAAGTATCCATGACGTTGTGAAAAATGGCGTCTCTCTTTTTAAATAGTAGCATCGCGCTTTGCTCTTATATTTTACAAATTATTTGTAATGATTGCAGGAATTACCGGCGACGTAAATATCGACCAAAATGGAGACAGAATAGCGGATTATTCTCTCCTCGATATGAATCCTGAAACGTCAAAATTCGAGGTAATTCATGTTAATGATTGTGTCCATAAAATTATACGATTTTTTTCTCTTCACGCGTTACGAGAACTTAAGAAAAACCGAATGTTTAAACTTTTTAATTTTGAAAGATCAAAAATAATTAGTACAATAATCTAATTTTTATTTTTGCGAAACAACTTTCATCCTTGTCACAGACACAGTCTTCGTATTTTGAGATTTCAATTCGTTCGCGCTATTTTTAATCGCGAGTGTCATCGTCTTACGTTCTTCCTTTTGATTTTGTTCTTCGTGTTCCTCGATTCTTTTCAGATCGTGGCGAATTATTACGGCGCGAATAAAACCCTTGAGTACGTGCCTGGTAAACGAATTCACTGGTCTGGCGGCCGTTTAGAACCACCGCCTGATACGCCTGCGTGCGGATTCGATGGATCCTTGTGCCCGGACAATTGTGAGTGTCCAATGATTTTCAACCGGTTAACGTGGGTCGTTCGTTAGAGAGAACGTTAACGCGAAGAAGAAAGCTCGATCCTTTGCGATCGTATTAAATTTATATTAGGCTAGTGCGTATGTAATGTCGAATTTTAAAGCGAATATATAAAACTGCATATCTTTTTTCAAAAGTTGCTTATTTAATCAAAATATGCTCCATTTGCTTCGATACACTTTTACCAACGAAATTTTGACACATACTTATTTTTATTCACTTAGGATATGTTTTTTTTTACAGCTTTGCCGGGGTACGCTATTCTCTCGATGGTGTTGAGCTCGATCGTCGTCGTCCTAGTCGTAGCAACCGTTTTCATCTATCGGTGAGTACACGATTTACTTGCGCACGTACATTCGTGGATCATCTGGGCGATTAGAAAGCGCGACGCATAATTCCTCTCTTAATCTATAATCATCGCGCATTTGTAAATTTTATCGCAGGTTCTTGAAAGTCATATTCGAAATGAAGTTCTTCTTTAGAAAGCATCGAATATAAAAAAGACTATCACGATAGTCAATTGTACGACGTTTACAATCGCGATTATTCGTTTCTCACTTTCGTTCCAAATCTTCCTTTCGGACGACACGTGTCAGTTCGCTCGTTGTCGATCGCAACAGCTTCCTATTTTGCGATTTGATTATCTTGTTATTTGTAATGTAGATTTTGCGTGCAAACTACGTAGATGTAAATGGACGTACAATCGTCGCGTGTGTTACGGACGAATGGACGAACGAATGACCGCCGCTGGTTACAATTGCTCTTGTAAATCGGCCTTACGTCAACGTACACCTACGTATCTACGTTAGGTCGGTAGTTGCGTCGCCCGTAATTTCTGCCTTTCGATATCGGCGACATGACGATGGAACAATCGCTCCATCGTAGAACAACGAAACTCGTTATACATTCCTATCGCGTCAAAGCCGGATAATTATCGTCTTCGTAAACGATTATACGTATCGAAATAAATTCCTTTCGTGTAACGTCGATTCTGTCGAGGAAAAAACGATTGGACGACGCTTGATTCCATATTATTTGCATTTATTTTCTTCGATAGAATTTAGAAGTTTGCCACGGCGAAGAAAAAAAAACACGTACCGATTCATCTTTAGTATCGGGTGTACAAATAAGTTTCCGCCGTTTGGCAAAAGTTAGCGCGCCATCGGTAAGTCATGATTAAAATTGTCAGATGTAAAACGTCTGATCGTAAGGTTGGACATCTGTCAACAACATAACCTTGAAATGTTAGCGAATTTTTATCAGTATATACAATATAATTATAGCGTATTCAATAGTATAAGTAATTTTTAGTTGGTTGGTTAATTAGTTGATTTCTTAGTAATTTATAGCGTCTTATTCGGATTTATTTGACCAAAACGAGCAAATATTCCGGATAAAGTAGAAGAAACGTGTTCGAATAATTGCATTGTTTTTAAAGCCGTCAGCTGAATATCTCCGAGGCGATGATTACGAAGAAAAATATCTCGGAGGTTCTAGGTGCCATCAGCGGCGCGTTTCTTGTTAATGCGTGGGATGAAACGGTGTGTTTACCCTCCAAGTTGCCTCGGCTCGAACGGAGGACATTTACTCTCGTGGCGGATACGACGCGCGTGCTTTCCGTGCTACTTCGCATTTCGATCGCGTGGACATCCATCTTATTTTCACTTCTTTGCGTCTTATCCATCTTAATTCGAAGATATTTTTCCGCAAGGTGAATGACAGCTTTCCAAGGTGCTAACTCGAGCGATCGTCGCGGGGACGAGAAATTACGAAATTACTATTCACTCTTCGAAGCTGGAGAATCAGAAACACCTGCGTTCGAGTCTAACTTCGCATTCGTCGAATGGCCGTTCTTTCCGCTCTTCTCGATCGATTAAAAAGACTTAAATTACTAAGAATTTACATTTGATGTATAATTAAATATTATATTATAGACTTTATGTAAGATAGTTTTGCAACGTTTCCTCTTATTAAGTTAGATATCAAGCTAGACAATTCGTAACGATCGAAATGATGAATATTTTACAAAAACAAACGTATTTATGCGGCACAGTGCAGAAAACTCGATAAAATATTTACCAATAGAAGCAAAACATGAATGTACCAGCGATGGTACATTCCATCGTTTACGTGTTAACGTTTATCAGCCGGATTAAAACCCAGTGTTTCGATTTAAATACGCGTCATTTAAAAAAATTGGCAGATGATTTGTAAAATATCGGATATTTGCTGTTCTAATTATTGTATTTTAAAAAAACAAGAAGACCTTTGTTTGTAAGAGAAGTCTTCTAGGATGTTTAGGCACTCACGATACCGAGGGAAAACATTTAAAGGGACGTTTCGGGCACGCTAGGCGTTTAAAAGTTAATCCGGTAGTCGAAGGAGCATCCGCTTGATATTGTTGAATCGTATTTTTTTCTTTTTTAATATATATCGTTCTTTTTTTTTTTTTTTATCAA
>JAITYT010001454.1:131594-142146 GCA_025433975.1 Liostenogaster flavolineata
GTGCGATCTAAGAGCGGCGGCGAGTGGAAGGAAATAGGATGAGCGTTGGAAAATATTGAAACGCGCAAGTAAACGATAATGTTTTCCTTCGTTCCGTAGGCATTTCAAGCTCGAGGCAGACATCGCATCCATGACTTGGAAGGTCCATTGGGACGACGTTATGATGATGCCGCATGCAACGAAGACCAGAGGATCCATGTACTCCTTGATAGCGAACAAATTTCGTGGCAGCCAATTGGTGAGTAGAGATTTTTTCATTCGCGATTACCTTCGATTTTTCACTGCATGACCCTTCTATTTATCCCGCGAATGTTTAGCTTTCCCTGACGAAGTTTTTCTCCCTCTCCTTCTGTCTTATCGCATTTTCCTCTACCTTGTTATTTTACGACGAAGTTGTCTCCTAAGGGCTACGACAGTTTTATTTTTCTTAGTTTAATACCGTCGAGAAAATTGGGTACATTCAATTCGATTTCGACGAAATAGAGACGCGCGATCGTGTTTATTTTTATCTTCTTTTCCTTCGACTCTTTGGGACACGGGATTTTAGAAAATAAAGTTGATCCATGTTGCACAGAAATTTTTTTTATTTTATTTCTTCTTAAATTGATAAATTTTTAATTGATTCACACACACACACACAAATATGTAAGCTACGCCATTAAATTTTTTTTACATCGTCTGGATTATAAATAATAAATTGTATATTAATGTTGGTTTGTATGAAAAATATTAGCGAGTATTCCTTGTAATTAGAGCCGATCACAGCTGTTCTTGCGCTATCAAGCACGTTTAACACGTTCCGTTTAACCTATTTTATATTATTTTATTATTTATTTAATTGTATTATAATATATGGATTATGTTATATTATTTAATTTTTTTTTAAATCGAAACAACGATTTATGCATTATACGGCGCAGTACTCAATCGCATCTTTTAACAGAATTTCTTCTCCCATAAGTTCGTTCAGTTATTTATTTATTTATTTATTTATTTATTTATTTATTTATTTATCTCGTTAAGAAGTATCGTTTTTGTAGATCGACACATTGAACGAGATTTTAATTTTTAAGTTAACGTCGATGTTCTACTCGATTAAAATCGTAGAATTCGATTTGAATTCCTGATCAAATGAAAATCAATAATTGGTCGGAACGTGGGTCGGGGAAAAAATGCATTTAGTTCTGAAGCATGAAAACGATTTGCGATAAAAGGTAGTAAAGGTCGTCGCTTGCCTCGAAATAGATAAAACGTCTGTTTTGCGATATTATCGAAAGGAAGCGAATAACAAAAAACGTCTCGAGGATTCGACTCGATTCATATGTTCGCTTTGTGGTGCCGTGAAAAACAATTTATCGCATGGTACGTAATGGCGAATCATTTTTTGCCTTTTGCAGACCGTGTACTTCGAGGATAACGTGAGTTTGCCGGACGGTGTGGACAGACACATGTATTTTCCAACGGGGATTTACAAGGTACGAATCTGTTTACCGCGATCCTCTTTGCATCGATTCTAAGACAAGTTTCAATGCGAATGGAACGACCCTTTCGACTGGAGAGAAAAGCTTGATGCGTATCACTGATTCGTCCCTCTGGTTTTAATCCTTTCTACTCGTATGTCGCCGTATAGACGACGTTATACGCTTTAACGTCGCGCTCGAATGTTGCCATATAATCACCATCTTATATTTCATTATTATAGTTTATTATAAATATTTTTTCTACTAAATAGTGACGTGTTACGATTTATATAATAATAATTAATAATTGTATAAATTAGATATATAATTATAATAAATTATATCGATAATTGGTAGTTTTCTATCGTTAAAAGTGGCCAAGCAAAAATTTTACGAAGAACAGAGACGATGTATGTTCGTATAAAAATGTTTTCTCGAATATAAATACGAGTGCAAAGGGTTAAAGCGACAGTTGATCGCATCTAAGCGGATTAGCTCGATAAAGTGGATCGTTCGACCGTTTTAAACGCCGATGTTTGATCGCTGGGTATCGACATCCACTTTATTTCTTCTTTCAAGCGCAATAAACTTTCCTCGTCCTCGCAATGAATATGAAATTCGAGGTCGAGTGCTTCTTACGATAAATTGTGCTCGATCGATTATCTTTCTCTTTTTACGCGCGATTAATTTTCATATTTCACCGTATCCAAGCGCGTACGCATCGTCTTGGAAAAGTTGAACGAGTTTTCACAAAAATCCCTGAAATCGTCGTTGACGATACTATTATTAGAAAATAATGAAAATCTTAACGAGGATACCGACGGAAGTTTCTTTAAGTACGAGCAATTTTTATTTTTAATTATTCACGCGTAATTTTTTAATTACTTTTTCAAGTAAAGAGAGAAAAATAGTCGATAACTTTCGAACCGTCTGATAATTTTGACGCTACGCTTCTATATTTTTACTGATCTTCCGCACACATCGATTATTAACGATGAAATTAATAAAGAAAAAAAGAAAAAAAAGAAGCGCGACGAGCTTCGTACCGCTTAATCCCGTTGCTGCTTATTTCGTTAGAATTCGAAAGTCGCCATAAAGTCGATACCAAGGCACAAGGTGGAGATATCGAGACCGCTGCTGCTCGAATTGAAAAGGGTGAGTGTCGATCACGATATCAGAAGAAAACACGTTTCGCGTTAACCGATTCGATAGAAGTAGAAGACTTTTGAAGATAGACCGCCATTTTTACCGTATTTTTTTCGAGTAGTCGTCGAGTATAGCTCGTAGTATTCGATCTATGGCTGCATGCAATGTGTCATTATTCACGTGAGTGGTGATGTTAGTGACTTTCGTAGATAAAGGACCTTCAGCACGATCACTTAGTGCGCTTTTACGGTGCGTGCCTGGAGCCGCCACATTGTTGTCTTTTAACCGAGTACTGTCCTAGAGGATCCTTGCAGGTTAGTGATATTTTGCAGACTGCTTAAAAAGAATTTCTCACCGAAAATGTAACTAGGAACGATTTTTCAAATCTCTCAAGCGTTTGCTCCGAAAATTAAAAAAATATATTCGTAATAAAATAAATAAATAAATAAATAAATAAATAAATAGTTTGCAATTACCATCGTAATCGAAAAACTATCGTTGTTCGCGATAAAAGACAGTGCGAGTTCACCCAATTCTGTTTTCACACGAACTTCTTTTACACGATTTTGATTCATCACGAATTAGAAAGTAGAATCGATGCACCCGGCCATCCGGTCTTGGAACATACAAACAAAGTACTTGATACGTAACGTAAAACGTAATGGGTAAAGCGAACGTTTCGATACGTTTTGGACAAACCGAACGATGAAAACGTATTATATTATTTTCGCCGATTTCTTAGGACTAAGCGATCTTCTATTTTTCCATAGATGCGATATATTTTTTTACAAGAATTCTTTTACGCGTATTCTTCGGAAAGGTATCTGTCGTGTAAAAACAGAATTAGGCGAGTTCGAATTCTTTCTGCTTTCTGAACCTTTCTCCTAGTCCAATCGAACGCGTTTGGATAAACGAGGGCTCGTGGCGCATTCTTTCCAATCTTTCTCCGATCGACAGGACATACTGGAGAACGAGCAGATCAAACTCGATCGAGTGTTCAGAGGATCGCTGATCCACGATATCGTCCGTGGTATGGCCTATCTGCACGCGTCCGAGGTCAAAAGCCACGGGAATCTGAAGTCGTCGAACTGCGTGGTTGATTCGCGTTTCGTCCTCAAGATCGCAGACTTTGGACTGCACGAGCTCAGAAGATCGAGCGTCGCCGAGGCTGACGTCGACGCCAGCAGTTACGCCTATTGGAGAAGTAAGTGTAATTGCAGGCATCTCTCGAACAGCACGTTTATTCGTGTTATTCGAATTCCATACAAATTTTGTACATATCAGGTCTACCGGAAAGTTCTGTCGTTTTTGAATGAAAAGAAAGCAATACGTTTTCGTTAGATTAATTAATATTTACCGAATAATATAATTTTTATGATCGCTGACCATATCGAGCGCATACGTAGAAATGCAATGGTCGAAGGAGTCGATGTTGAAGTTTGCGATGACTGGACCTAATATTTCTTTTATTTAACACGTCGGCTGATAAGTGTCCGGTCTGACAGACAGATGAAGTACTAACCTTCAAAAGATAGCTGTAAAAATTTTACGACGATCCGACGTTTGGTTCAAAAGTTACAGTGGTAACAATGGAAAACGAAGAATTTCGTGCGTTGATAAAACATTGCAAGAGTTAGCTGAAAAACTCTATATCACAGTTTATCGACTTAAGAGATCAGAACTTCATTAAGACGGGCATCTATGCGTTAAAATCTCTTTGGGAAAAGTCTATCGAAGCGAACGGGGCATATTTTGGTTAAATAAACGGCTTTTGAAAAAAGATAGGCAGTTTCATACGGACCAACCTAATGGTTAGTTTCGTCGACGATCTCGAAATAAGACCGCGATAAATTTTGATTCGCAGAACAGCTTTGGACGGCGCCCGAATTGCTCAGGATGGAACGACGGCCACCGGAGGGTACGCAGAAAGGCGACGTCTACAGTTTCGCCATAATCATTCACGAGATAGTAGTGAGACAAGGGCCATTTTACTTAGGCGACGACACGGATGTCTCTCCCAAGGGTGAGTCGATAGTTCACGATGACGTAAAACGCTTAAGTGGGATTTTTTGCTAATTCGTCTTCACCGAATATCTCAACGATAGTAAAGTCGATGTTTCGACTTTAATGCTCTTAGAGCGCGATTCGAGTCTACGTTACCTCGGAGTATCGCGTTAACGATCGAAGGAAAAGTTTCCAAACTATCGATCCAAGGATACTCCGACCGTCCAGAGTTCGATTTACATGCGATTTAGTTGCCATTCGAAGAGTCATCGAAGTGCAATTAAGCGGCTTACGAATTAGCGGTATTATTTTACATCGGACAACTGTACGAACTTCGACGAGTGATTTTCCATATTATAGACTGCACGCGGTACACGGAACGACGGACGTTCGATAGATACTCGTTGAAACAGGAATTGAAAAGTTAATAGTCGAGTAGAACAGCATCGAGCTCGTTTACTTCCGCTCGTGAAAAAGCGTAAGCGCGGCTAACTCAGGATGAAACTTTGAGGCAAAATTAAGCGTGCATACATACATATTTTTTGGTATGAAAGTTAAGCTACCATCGATAGAACAGATCGTTAATGTCGCGTTAGAAGAATGTCCGTTAACCTTTTATAAAATTGGAATATATGTTCTATATATTTTAATTACTATCTTTTGACAATTCATTTCGTTTTTCTGCGTCCTGTAGATGTAACGACGACAGATATTACAAATTGATAAACCAAAAACTCCGTGTCGCGTGGCAAGTGGCGATTAAATGGGAACGATCGAACGGTAAACGTACCAACGAAGAAACTACTCTTTGTCGGTAATTTGCGAGTAAGTAAACGCGTTTATGGATGGTTACGGAAAGGGTTGAAGGGTCGCGAGAGGATAACTCGCAAGCTTTCGATGGTTACCGACCAAAAAGAGGGTAATTTTCACCCCTGAGTCGATCGGTAAACGTAGCAACGGCGAAGCTACCCTTCTTTATCCGTAGTTTGCAAATAGGTAAACGCATCTTTCAAGATCGATGAATCGCGAGACATCGCGTCGATGGACGAAAGCTCGCAAGCTCTCGATGGTTACCAACCGAAAGAAGAATAGTTTCCAGCCCTGAAGTCGATCGGTAAAGGTAGCAACGACGAAGCTACCCTTTCTCGTCGGTAGTCGGCGAGTAGATAAACGCGTCCCTCAAGATCGATAAATCGCGATAGAAAACTTCGCGAGATACCGCGTCGATGGACGAAAGCTCGCAAGCTCTCGACGTTTACCGACCGAAAGGAGTGCAAAGAACCCGGGGTAGTTTCCACCCCTTGGGATCGATCGGACGACGGTGGACGCGACTCGGTCGGTGATCGAAGGGAGCTCGCAAGCTCCGGGATCGATCGACACCGCGCGCCGAGTCCGACAGTACTGGCGGCTCCAAACGAGATTCGAAAGCTCAGTCGAAGCTTTCACGCGTCCTGGTAAGCACCGTGGCTCTCCTGTGCGCGCGCGCTCTCCGTCTTCGTCTCTCCTTCGCTCGGTATCTCGTTTCTTCTCGCTCTCGTCTTCTCGCGCACGATTTCGTCCCTCGAAACTGCCAGTTTAACGTTAATTCTTTTTTCTTTCCCTCTCTCTCTCTCTCTTTATTTTTTTTTAACATTGTGCGCGACACGGTCGATCGAAAAGCTCGCGTGCCTTTGGTCGCGTGCACGCGGATGTCAACGTGTGTGTATGAGTGTCTGTGTGTGTGTGTGTGTGTGTGTGTGTGTACGTGCTTTCGAGAGGCTCGAAACGAGCCTCGAACTTTTGGTGCCCACCTCGACGTCGATCGATTTTAATTCACACTCGTGTCGGTGTCCTTCGATCGAAATCGGTGCGCGTCTCTCTTGGCTCGTCGATCTTTCTCTTTCTCTGTCTTTCGATGACGACGATAAAATTGTAGTTTTCCATTCAATCCTGGTCAACGAACTTGTAAGGCGAGCTCGTATCGACGAGGAACTTTTCGATAAATAGAACGTCGAAGACGAATTTACGAGGAAAATCCGTTCAACGATTGGATCTCTCGACGAGTTTCCGTCTCGATAAACACGGAAAAGGGGCCGAGTGCGTTGCTTCAAGATCAGGCGATTTCTAATCGATCGATGTCTCGATCGATTTTGCGTTCGCGTTTTCAATATTTTTTGTATAATTTTTATAAGTTTTTTATAAGTTTTATCTTCCTCGTTCCGACGGATCGCTTAAGAACGATTGGAATTTTTCGTACTTGGCTAAAAAATCAATCGTATCTAGCCTAATAAATGGAGACGATCGGAAGGATCTTGAAAAAGCAATCGAGCGATTTCACTTTTGCATCTTCGACTAATTTCTTTTTATTTCGTTTTATCTAGCTTCTTCGGACGAATCGCTTAAAAACGATTGAAATTTTTCATACTTGGAAAAAAATCAATCGTATCCAGCCTAAAAAAATGGAGACGATCGAACGCCTCGAAGAAACAATCGGGCGATATCGCGTAATCGGAGTTCACCGACCTACGAGGCAACGGTTGCGCGGAAGGTTGGCCGTCGAGTTCGCGATTATTCAAGACTCCAACCTAGTGGAGTTTCTTCCTGACGTTTTCTTCTTGGCCTCCTTAACCCGGACGCGCGACTTCCACGCTCCCTTTTTCGAGCTCTCTATGCCCCCTTCGTTGCCGCCACCGCCCCTTTTTCACGCTTCGGGCAAAAACTTCGACTTACGATAAAAGAGAAGGCGTTTGCTCCGAATAAAGAACTACTCCTTTTTCTCGACGGTGACACGAAGAATGTACAGGCTCTTATACGCGTTATCGTCTTTCAAGATCGTGCGGTTTTTCATCTTCGATATTAAGGCTTTTTTTTCTGAAAATTAAATAAAGCTTCTAAAGCTAAATTCTCTGAGATTCTGAGAAAAATTGTAGTTCGTTGATCAACGAGTTTCGTTGCCGTCTCGTTTCTCGTATCGATAAATTCCGCAAAATGTTGTTAATTCTCGACGTTAACAAATTACACGTTTATCGGCTGTCCGGTGATTTTGAGAGAAACGTAACGATTATTCGGCTCGTTGCGAAAGGAAAATACGGTGCTTTAAAAGGTGCGCGATGATTTATGGCCGACGGATGGCGATTTATTCGCATATACGTGTGCGCGTATCTACAATGCGTTCGAGTTAATTTGAACTCGCGACGAAATATGATCTCGTTTTGTTTCAAAATTTCGATACGTCGACGTATTTTGATCTATTTTAGCGACTAATGATTTATAAGATTATTTCGTTGATTTTTCTAGAAGAGTCCTTTAGAATCGGAATGTCGTACTTTTGGATCCCGAATTTTTAATGGCACAAAACAGTGCTCCGAAATATTATTACGCAACGTCTACTTCGTTACATTCGTTCGAGTATTCGGTCGGTAATTATTTTTACGTATTCTTTTTCAATAAGAAAACGTTGTTTTTTACGGGTTTTTTTGTTATATTTATGTAGCTCGTATGAAGAACTATCGGGAAAAAACGAAATTACATACTTGGTACTTAATCCGTATTACGTACAGATACGAATATACAAGAATTCAAATTTCACATTTGAAGCGATCGAGCGATAGAATTTTTTTTTTCGGCAGCGGTCGATCGATATCTCGATGTTAAGATCGCAGTCAAGGATGATTCGACGTTTCCACTTGGAAGATTCGTATCTCGTTGGAACGACGAAACGATTCGTTCGCTTAAATCAAAGCGACGCTTTCGTTTAACCCGCGAAACTTTTAAGAGCGCGGGAGACCCGCGTCTCCCGAGAAGTAATTTTTTCCCTTTCTTTACGACCGAACGCATTGGATTTATCAGGCGACGCGAGCCGCGAAAGCATCCACGCGTAGTAACTTCGATATTACCCGACGCGAGAATTTCCTTTGATTACCGAAGGAATATCGCGTAAAGTGCGCGCGAAACATTTTCAATTTCTAAAAGTAATCAAACCACACCGCGCCATAATTCTCAATCGTCTGACCCTTTATTATCTTAGGCATTTCAACCGCGAGATAAACTCGCGATTGGATGGAACTCGAAAGAACTCGGAATTTCACAGAAATAAATAGAAAAAGAAAATCGAATTCTTTTTGGACGTGGAAGATCGTCAATTCGTAGAAAATATTGATTTAGTCGCAGGTAAACCTAAACCGTGTGTCTTTCGCGTGGAAATTTTCTACGGGTGGTCGAGTCAACGTACTTCGACGTTTCCCGCGAGACCACTGGGCACAGGGGTTGTACAAACATTGGAGAACGCCGTGCTTCGGTAGAATTGGCACAAACCTTCGAAGAAAATAAATTCCTTAGCTACATTTTTATATTGCTTCGTAATTCCTAAAGGGCGAAGGAACGTTTCAGTTTCATGGGAGGCGGAAGGGTCGAATTGTGTCGCGCAAAATCGATTTTCGTTTCACCGTTTCATCGCGAGAGATTCTTGACATTTGTCGAGAAGAGTCGTTCGTTCCTACTTTTCTCTATTTTAAATCGAATTATTCGATCTTTTCACTATTTCGATTCTTTTTTATTTACTATTTCGAATCCATGTGTGGTTATTTATCGATCGGTCGACTACGATACAAAAGACTGAAAATACTCTGACAGTTGGACGTCGTTATTTGAGAAATTCGCGACGCGAAACGAAAAGAGAACCGGGTTTTCGATAACCATGAAAAAGGAAAGAAATAAATATCACGGAGAAAGATTAATCAAGGACTTTGGGATTACGATAAAATTTTTCTCGGAGATTTCGTACCTCCGTACGATATATTTATCTTAATACGGTTATACGCGTTGATTAAACTTTAAGATGATCGAGTAAAGTCTGTAGTAGTTTCTAAATTATTCCTTTCGAATGTCGTAACTACTACGTTTAACGAGTTCGCTGATTAATAACCTGTAATGTAAATTTACAATGAGAATCTATCGCTTCTTTCATTGTCTTTCGTACGATTTCGTATCCCATTTTTCGAATTACGCGAAACTTCGAACTTTCCGCGTAACTTCGTGACCTAATTCCACTTTCATACTTCACTTCGTTTTGTCGTAACTATCTCTCTCTCTCGTAAATTTTCACTTAATAAATTCTGTCGCGATGAAGCGTATTGTATTAAAACGAGAAAAATTTTCTCATTCTCTCTTACTAAAAAATAAAAATAAAATTACATCCATTCATTTCGGGCTCCCTAAAAATCAGCTAAAAAATGTAACTGCTTTTTCCATTATACGGATACGAATTCGTTTATATTCCCAATCATTTTCTGTATCGTCTTGCGTCCAATTATACATCTCATTTTTTGAAGTTTTCGCGTAACTTTGTAACTCGGTTCCACTTTCATACTTCACTTCGTTTCTTCGTAACTATCTCTCTCGTAAATCTTCACTTTGTAAATCCTGTCGCGATGAACCGTACTGCATTAAAAATGAGAAAAATTTCTCATTTCCTCTTATTAAAAAAAAGCGAAACATTCATTTATTTCGGGTCTCTTAAAAATCAGCTAGAAGATATCGCTGCTTTTTCCATTATACGCATACAAATTCGTCGATATCCGCGTCGATTTTTTTTCTTTTCAGAAATGTCGACGTTTTATCGACTCTCGCATCGATGTGAATTTCATACAGCCAATTTTAAAGAGCGCAACGCCCAATCGACCTTGCAAATTCGTAAAAAGCCAAAACAAACCGTGCAGAACGTAGAGATCCATCGCAGTCGCGATAATTTCATCCCTTCCTTTCTAAATAATTTCTCCTTGCTCCACCTTAAGGAATTTCTGCTCGGCTGAAGGAGTTTCGACCTCTCGTAAAACGATCCCCTAGAATTCAGCACGTTTTACGAATATCGAGAGGCAAAGTTAACCCACGATCGCGATAGAATACGAAAATACACAACGATCGAAACGAATTCGTTCGCACAATACGAAAAAAAAAAAAAAAAA
>JAITYT010001454.1:146235-163232 GCA_025433975.1 Liostenogaster flavolineata
TATAAAATATGCATATATTCATATTAATATTATATTTTACGTAATATAAAATATATTAATATAATATGTATAACTTACACAACGCATAATATACATTTATTCTAGAAATTAAATTGTTCACGATGTTACACCGCTGTGTAAAATGTTGTCTTTCGTACAATTGCGACTGTGCCTGTGCGTGTGATCCGAAATTTCGTGTTTGTTTCAGAAATTGTAGAAGCCGTTAGGAAGGGTGGTGCTTCGCCATTGAGGCCTGTAATCGACGAAGCGGCAGTCGAGGAAGAGGTAAGAATTTATCCGTCTTTTATCAACGGTTAAGAAAACTGTTCGTGCAATTTTCTCGCGTATCGCATCGATTCTAATTTCGGTATCTTCTCGACAAGGCGTTCGTTAAAAAAAAATGGCGTATCTCGAAAGCGCATATTGATCTTGCGATTGAGTGTAAATTATAACGAACGATACACTCGTTTCGACGACGCGTAAAAGTCAATCGAATCAACGTCGATAAAGTTATCACTTACAGGTAGCCACGTTAATGAGACGTTGCTGGGCGCAAGATTCAGCGGATAGACCAGACTTCCCAGCATTGAAACAAACCATTCGAAAGATTAACAAGTGAGTATTCGTTATTTTATCATTCGCACGTTTTTCTATCGAAGTTCTTCACGATTGATACGCAGATAGCATAATCGATAGGCTGACTGTTTTTTTCTTTTTTACGCATTATTTTATGTTCGCTCAGAGTTTACGAAACTCTCGTTCACATTGGACGTAATTTTAATTTATAATTTTAGCTACTAGCGACAGTTTTAAATTCACATCGTTTTGATCCGAAAATTCGATCGAATTCGTCTAACGCAATAAGAAAATAGAAAGTTAGTCCAAGAATTATTGGAACTCTAAATTTGATATTCGTTTATACTACAATTTCAAATGAAGGTATGAGAAATTGGATCGACGAGATGCAAGTCGGTGAAGAAGTCGGTGCAATTAGACGTCGTATCGTGCTCAAACGAAATCTTCGACTAACGAAGTTTATCCACTGATTACCGATGAATTGTTCTTCTAGCCAAAAGGGTAATCTATGATATCGCGGATGATATGCGAATATCACCGTCGAGCGACGCTAGAACGCGCGTCGAATTCCCTTTGGACGAATGGTCGTGAGATCGTTTTATGCGTGCTCGACTCTGGATGCTTTCTCAAATGTCACGATCTAATAAGAAACGCGCATAGCCAAGGAATAAATCGCACGATTTTCACGGGACTTCGAGATCTTCCTTTCGACGCGATATTACAAAAATTACAAAGATTAAAAAAATTATAAAAATTATCCGCGTATTCGCGAATTTGTTTCCCTCTAGTAGATAGTGGAAATCCGAGGAATTTCGCGGGTAAATTCATTCGTCGTTTCGAATTACACCGAGAGAAATATTCCGTACGTAAGCAGTCGCTTAGCGAACTTCCATTTGCTTCGGGATGTATTACGTTTTCGTTGTTTGCCATAACCGAACGCAAGGATTTCATGGAAGCGTTCCAGATCTTGAATTCTCTCGTCTACGAAAGCTTCTTTAGCCGCGACGTCGGATTCCAAAGATCGTTGAATTAAATTAATTTCAAAATTCGCAAGATCATTTATACGCGATCGTATCAAATGCGTATCGATAAATTAGCATTTCGGATCGGACGAAATTTTCTTTTATCGTTCTCTCGTTGATTTTAATGAATTTTAATTCGTCCTATCACTGCTTTAACACGTTGAGGGTACCGTCGATCTCTGGAGCATCATTACGTCACGTTATAAAACTTTACCAGCGATTACTTTTAGATGAAAACGTCTTAATTTATTTTAAAAAATTCAGCTTGGCGTATAAATGCGTCTTAGCGCGTCAGGGAACAAACATTAAACAAAAACAAAATTGTTTTCTGCCGTTTCTTCGTTGACTCGCTGGAAAAATGCGAAATCACTTCATCTTTCTCTTCTTCCTAGAACTCTAGATAGCTTTACGTTCCACGTGGTGGCCACGAGGAGGGAGAGGGGTGATATCACGAAATAATAAATTTACAGGCTTTAAGAGCATCGAGTCGAGACCGGTGAGAATCGAGAGAAAATTCCTTCGTATCGAGAAAAATCGTAGCGCCGCTTCTTTCGTCTCTTCTTTCCCCTCTTCTTTCCCCTCTTCTTTGATCTCTTCTTTGGTCTCTTCTTTTCGGGGCCGTTCACCCCTAATATTGGCATAGTTCTCGGTTTTCCAGGCGCGTTGCGAGCCACCGCCGTCTTGCTATCTTCCACTCGAGGAATTCGAAGAGTTCACCGAGTCGAGCGCAGACCGAGTAACTCGGTAGGTCAATAACTGAAGGAGGAAAAGGTACCGCGCGACCGCTCGACCGCTCCATCTCGACGTGAGAAATCTATTGTGCAAATCCACGCGATGAGAGTAAGAGAATTCTTTTTATTCTTCGCGATTTTTGAGACAGTCGGCAATTTAGAAGTTTTCGACGAATTAAAAGTGGCCCTTGATCGGCACGTTTGGTCCAGTTTGAGCTTCTAGTTTGAGCTTCGAGCTATCCGTGGATCTAATACCACGATAACGAACGTTTTCCCGTTTTTATTTTCGCTTAGAATCGAAAATGACCCTTGATCGGCGCGTACTGCTCGAACTTGGACTTTGAGTCGTTGCCATCTTCTATTCGAAGAATTCACGAACTCGAATACAGACTGAATAACTCAATAGGTCAATGATTAAAGGAGGAAAAAATGTAAAGGAGTAAGGCGAGAGAATCCATTCGATTATTCGCGATTTTCGAGACAGTCGATAATTTCCAACTTTTTATCGAATTAAAAATGGCCCTTGGTCGACACGTTTGATCTAGTTTGAGCTTCGAGTTACTCGTCAATTTTACACAAGATACGAACATTCAATCGTTTTAATTTACGCTTAGAGTATCCAGTCACGTTTTTATATTTTCTACGTTCCTTTACGTCCTTACATTTTCCTCTCAATGGATCGCCGTTCCGTGATACAATCAGGAAGATTAAATTACATTTTATCATACGGAAAGAAAATTTTATTTACTAAAACGTCTTCTTCCGACTCGAAGAATTTAACGCGTTGCGTAAGTTCGCTCGACTCTCGAAGGAAAAAAGAAAGAGCGAGTGGCTGCCATTATGTCATTAACATAACTTGATAACTTGTTAGCGAAAAGCGCGAAGCATCCGGACGGAATTAACTTTTTACCAAAGAGTAAAACGATGAAATTCGACCCGATCGCGGAAAGGTCAAACGGTGTTACCACCACCGTCACGTTTCGTCACTGGTACGGTGTACCGCGAATCGATGTGTTCGCGTCGTGTGCACGTCCGTGTGCGGCCGTGTGTACGTATCGCGAAAGGTGTGGGAAAGAGAAACGAGGAAGGTGGATACGTTAAAGTAGACGGACGTAAAACGATGATACGCTTTTTTAAGAATTGTTTTTTTTGCTCTTTTTCTTCGCGCGTTTGAAATACACAATCGTTCACGAATTTCGTTTCGAGTCTCGCCGTCTACTTCGAGCCGTCTACGAATGTCAACATCAACGATCGACTCGCTCGTTCGGTATTCCTTGCTATGGGTCTGTAGATACGTCCAGTACGTAGCTGTACGATTTTCACTCATGCGTTAATAAAATCATTCCGACGGACACGTCGATTGAATTCGACATTCTCTCTTGCCTATCGACTTTTTTGTGCGAGTGTCCGTGCGTGTGACGGATGCATTGGTTAACACCGAACCTACCATGACGATTCGAACGACGGTTTTTAAACTTTCGTTTAGAATTTTCTACGTAGTAATTTTCTTGCGAGTATAATTTAATATTCGAATATATTCGAATATGTTTTTCGATACGTCGTAGACCCGCGAATATTTCGATGAAGCCTCCACGTATTACGTAAAATCTAACGATTATCGCCAAAATAATTGCAAGGGATTCGTCCGAAATTATTCGGTTGGTCGAAAAAAGTGGACATTTTTATTCCCTTGTTTTAATCGCACCGACAGACGTTGTTTTCTCAAGGACACGCTAAATATGAACTCAATCTGTACTCCACTGTGATAGTTGCAAGGAAAATAATCGTCAAAACTATCGGAACGCTAGGGAACTGTCTCGTCGAATCAAAAGTTCGGCTTTAGAATTTCGCTCTAGTTTGATAATGTTCTAGGCGAAGGATGCCCATGGCGGTTTTCTATGATATACAAGTGGAAGTATTTCAGGAAGTGGTCGAAATAACGAAAGAATTTTGCATGCTCTCGCGTGATACGCGACTCCCGTTCTGGTCGTCAGAAATTATAGGTCTTTTCAAAATTTTTTGAAACGTTGGCGTTACCACAATCGTATAATGTACTTTCCGACAAAATTTCTAATTTTTCACGGTTTTTGACACGGATATAATTGTATTTTATTAGCTTCGGTTTTTATTACTCCCTTTGTTCCACTTTATCACCCCTTATCCTGTTTCTGTGATCTCCTACCGTTCTATCTATCCTCTTCGTCCTCCTCCTCCTCCTCCTCCTCCTCCACCTCCACTTTTTCGTTCTTTACTTCTTTATTCCAGTTAAATTGAATTTCTTCTTTTACCTAATGTTTCCTCTATATCTTCGTAACGACTTTCCATGTTTTCTCCCTTTGTGTTAGGTGTGCTAGCGTTTCTCTCTCAGTACCTACAATTTTTTAACGTTCTTCGCTAAACTGTATCTTCTATCCTCGTTTTCATATTTCAATCCGGCTGCGGCTCTGTTTCTTACCTTCTTTTGGTTCTCTTTCGATCTTTTTTCGATCTTACTTTAATTTTCTTTTGATTTTCTTTTGATTTTCTTTTGAATTTGGATCGTATTTGATTCGATGCATTCGATATATTCAAGATAGAAAATTGTTGTAAATAAAGCTACAAGAAAGAGTCGTGACTTCGAGAACGAAAAGAAAGCTTGAATGAAATTTATCTTAACCAACGAGTCTTAGATTTCGATCTTTTCTGGAGTTTTAACTGCATAAAAATTCCCATCGAATTAACGTCGTACTGACGAGAGAAGGAAAAATGCGAGACACGTAACGAGCGGATTTTTTTGCTCCCATTGCCGAATCAGCACCCTCCTTTCGATCTTTTTCCAGAGTAGGCGCTTTGTTGCGCGATAAGAACGCGATTTTCATACAAAGAGGGAAGCAACGATTGATTACGTCGCGTCGCAAAATTGTCCAATTTCTACTTTCCATTCGCGAAACGCAGCGGATCGGAGAATCGATCGGTACGAAATGGAACCAAATTCTCGATTCGTTCGATGAATTAACGTCGCCGAGAGACGCCATTTTCTGCACGAACGGTACGGATAAGATGTCCGATCGAAGCGACAGTCCCAAAACCGACGAAGAAATAAACGTTCGAGTAATGAAAATTTTTCCATGCGTTTTTTTACGGCCGAACGAAGACGAACTCGCTCGTAATCGATCGAGAGCCGAGGTAGGTCCTGTCGTAATTGCACGGACGCGAGAAGAGGCGCGGATTACACGCGAACGAACGCGTCGCTCGATAAACAAACGACACCTTTACGAGACGCACCAAAGGACGGCTGACGATGACACGAAGCGAATGGAACGGAGCTCCGGAATAAAGAGAAAAAATTCTACGATGCGTGTCGCAAGTTCGGTAGATTACAGGAGACGAGGATGAAACGCGGCACGCGCGCGCGCTGCTATCGATCGCTCGATAGGAAAGCTACGCGTGCTTTTTCTTTCTCTTTTCATTTTCTCTTTTCTCCCCCTACATTTCGACCATCGTATTTGTTTGTAGCCACGACGATCGACGGTTAAAGTGCGCTGGTGAATTCGCAGGGAGGAGAAGAAAAGTGGGGAGAGAGAAAGAGACGAGATGAGAACGGGAACGAAATCGGTAAGCTTTAAGCGGCACTCTTGTTGCTTTAGGAAATATCTTTAAGGAGCTCCCTCGGGACTTAATTCCTTCCTACGGAAGTACGAGGCGCGAGCGGAGGTCGGCTACGTCGCGAGAATAACTTTTACGAGTTTTATTTCGCGCGATCCGTGTTACGATATTGCCTTATAAATCCAGTCGTTCTTCCTAACGAATCTACGAAGAAGTGTAGGAAGTATAGGACGTGCAAGAATTTCTTTTTTTGGTTTTGGTCTTGGTCCGTCATAGGCGCTGTAACGTCTTTAGATCGTCGAAGATCGATAAAGAAAATTGGCGAAAAATAAAATCGATGAGAAGTAAAAGTTACGTACAGGATATAAAGAATTAGATCCCGTTCTCCTTAATACGAGCGAATTTTCCAACATCGTGACACTGGCACGTACGATTGACGAAGAAGGATTCGACGATCTATCGTTCGAAAATATCGATACGTTTTGTAAGGTCCTACCACGAAAACTCGTGCTTTATCGTATTATTTTTGCGGATTTTTTTAGAACTGAAAGCGATCTTCTATTCTTCGATAGATGCGATGTATCAGATTGTTCGCAAAGTAACTTCGTTTTTTCCCAACAGAGGAAAATTAATTAATTTATAATAATATATAATATATAATTATAAAAATTTCCGAACAACCTAATATTTTTTACACGTATTCAATAGAAATTTAACGCGATTGAAAGTACGAAAATCGTAGCATTCTCGCGAACGAGTCGTTTGTATTCGTGTTTATCGTTTCTATATTCCGGAAACGTTCGAGATGTCGTACTCGTTTCCATCCCGTATTTTGACGTAACGAAAGCTTGTTACGATCTTCTCTTGATTTATTACGTTACAAAGCCTCGGTGTCACAGTGACGTTTATCGCGATGTTGTTCGTACCGTCGTAACAAATGTTTTGCATGCGTAAAATCGCGAAGAACCTTGCGCTCGAGGAAAAACTCGTTGAAGTTGAAAATGCGCCGTAGTTTGCATTCAAAGCTGTCCGCGCCTAACTTTCCGACAAATTCTAGGCCAAATAGCCGCAGCGAACAAGAGCAAGCTATATTAACGGTGTACGTGATAATTGAACGCGATACGCTCACTGCTAGGCGCTTTTTTTGTTTTCGTACTAATTGCTGTCGAACTTGTCAGTCTACGAGCCTGGAAAATGGATTTCATCGATTTCTATTTTATTAGGTCGTGACGTATGAAATGTCCGATTTTTCTATGGAATGAAATTCTAAGGATGGAGAAATCCGACATTTCGTATCCTGCATTTGATCCTGGAGTATAATTTTAGAATTTTGACGTAATATCAAAATACTAGTGTTAATAGAAACTTGTCAAGACCCTCTTGTATCTTCGATATATTAACGAAATTTCGATGCAATTGAGAGAAAAGTTAGGCGTGATTGGACTTTTTATTAAATTTAAAATCAAAGTTTGAGTCAACTAGACGCGGTTTTATCTAGCCTGTAAAGTAAAGGTTGCAAATTTCGTATTACTTCGCTTAAGGCACTTGCGTAAATATGACCTGTATTCTTTCCTATATAGGCGGTCACGGTTTCGGTGGTTTTCTCAGAAACACGCGAAAAAAATATGTCGAGTGACGTACTTTAAAAACCAGTTGATAAAATGCCAAAAATCTACGTGGAATGCTAGTTAACAACAAAGAACTTGTATTTTTAATTAATAATTAAGAAATAATTAAGAATTAATTAACAAGTAATAATATGTTTAATTTAATAAACAGGTATTTGTAAAAAACAAAAACTTGAATCCTTTTCCGTATAGGAACTTACGATTTCGGTCATTTTCCCAGAAACACGTGAAGAAAATACTGAAGTAAAAAAATAATAAAGTACGATTGACTCCAAAAATCTACGTGGAATGCTAATTAAAAATAAAGAACTTTACTCGAACAATTTATAAAAAAAATATAAGGCACACGTAGCCCGATAAATAGTCATCGCTATACGACTCTACTGACAAAAACTTTTTCTTGACACGAGTCAAGTAGACGCAATTTCATTTCAGCTCCTTCGTATGAATTTCTTACGCAGTGGCACTTTCGTTGCCTAACCATTATCGATGTCAAGGAACAATGGTGAAACCTTAAACTTTCGTATTGTAGCGTATTTACAGAACGAGTGCAGGCCAGTAGTCATGCGAACAAATTGCAGATGCACGCAACGATCGCGTGGATGCAATTAAACGAACAAGTATTATATCGAGAACGTTTTGTATTCATCGCCGTTGGTATCGCCACAGGATAATTTGATAATGATTCCGATAATTTTCATTAAAATTTAACTCGATACTCATCGTTATCTTCTCCATAAACTCGAATACGATATCGTTCGCTGGCAATCGATATAAATTCGTTATTTCAATTTTTTTAATTTTCAGATAATCTTCGGAAAAATAAGAACATAATCGGAAGTATCGGTAACTTTTGTTAAGACGAAAGTTATGAAAAAGTTCCCTTTGAAAGGAAGTTGGTCAAGTTATTTCTCTTCCTTTTTCTTCCCTTTTTTTAACCTCGGCAAAACGTTTCCCTCTTCTTAATTAAAAAGGCGCGTAAATGTACGTACCTCTTTCAAGTTTCGATTCACTTTAGTGCGCGAGATTTTCGTCCTTTTTACTCGCTTTCTTTTCGTATGAAATTCACGAAGCCGTGTACTGTCCAGTGAATATAAGTTCTATGCAGGCGACCGTGTAGAATGGAAGTTACATTTCCTTCAAAATGTCACATATTTCTTACGTCAAAGAAAATACGTAAGATTCCGCGAAAGGTGCAATATCTTTTCGATGTCTTGCGATATCTGCGTGTACGAGAGTAACGTTTATTCGTTGCGACTCAACGTCGAGCCTGAACGAATATGATTTTCCGACATTTACATCGGGCAGTCGAAGAAGTACCGAGCCCTTTTATCCCTAGAGTTCGACTTAAAAAGGCTCGATACTTTTTCGACTGCCCAATATTTATTTATTCGATTATTTAATTTTAATTTCAGAAAAAGAACTAACTAGTACGACTTCCTTCTTTTTCTGTTGGTCGATGTGGATTTTTACCGTGAGATTGAAAACGTATCGATCGTGCTCATCGAGATTTCATCCGGTCTCCAACTAGCTGCTTCCTATTTGATATTACGGAGGAGTACGAAATTCAGAAAATAAATCCAAGTGGAAGGGGTTAATAAAGGTGTTCGAATCGATGAAACAACGGCGTCGTGGAGTTACAGGCTGAACGATGGATCCTGAATACTTCGGCAGCTTCGTCGTTCCTTGTCCACCGCGAGTAAACGAACGACTTTTCACTTGTCACGAAGAAACAAACGCTACTTACGTTATTTTACCGTCACGCGAGGATAATCGATAGTTCGTCTTGGTAGGCTCGCTTATTCTCGTATCTTCGAAACAATGGATAAAATCGGTTTACGTACTCTTGACAAGGCGGTCGCGCGAGAGTTTCCGAAACCGTTTGCATACGCTCGCAGATGTCGCCTGCATCTCGAATTGTATTGTTTCGATGAATCTGAACCCGTAACTTTTAACAATAGTGCCGCTACGAGTATACCGTGCTGACTACGTCTACGTATAACGATCTGCTATAGTCGAACGAAAGCACGACGTATTTCTATAGAAGTACGTATCTAGTAATAATAATAATTCGTGTTGCGTTTTCTAAAAAATTAAATCGATCAAGGGTGAACGAATAATTTTTTAATATTGACGCGATGACGAGCTTATGCTTCATTAAATTGTATCATGGCCGCGCATTGTACGTTGACTGCTTATAATCCTGTTAATCTGCCTATTAGCACGACATACCGGCTTAATGCGTACGTGACGGAAATGAAATTATTCTCTTTGACAATTTCAACAGTCGTTCGTAATTTAAGACAAACATTGTCCCAATTATAATTTTTCAACGATCTATGATTGTCGGTGTTCTGTAAAATACATCATTGAAATAAATTTGTCAAGAATCCTTAAAAAAAACGTAAAAAAAAGCAATTGCAGGAGTTGAATCGCGTCGTATTCAAAATTAATAAAACCGAGTAAGGTGAACGTTGTTCTCATTAAGGGATAAGCGGCTTAACGGATTATGAAATAACGAAATAACACCGTAGAAAAAAATTAAAAATTACAAAAATCTATTTAATTGCCTATAATTAGGAAATAATTGTGGCAGACGTCATAATAATCTTTTTATTGGTATCTCGTTTCTCGGTCAAAAAACCGAAGGAAATAATCAATGGAAGCGTCGATCGCCTGAGAAAGTTCTAATTTTCTTTTTATTCATTATTTTGCTACGTGCTATTTACGTTAATTACTTATTACGTATATACGTAATAGAAACGTAAATTCTATGCAATGCAAATCATAATATCGTAAAGGTAATAATGTATTCTTCGTACACTATTTCAATTTGTCAAGGCGTGGTCGCTTATACCTGCGTTTTGTTACACTCCCGATCGACATCTGGGTTAAAACACGCACGTCACCGTTACCATTCCGCGCATACCTAGAATAAACTTCAGTGGAGATTATAGATTGTAATGTCATTGAATTCGATAATATTGCGTATTATAAAAAGGGTCAGATCGGAGGCGACAAATCCTATGTAATTTTATCACGCATTTAGGAGTTAATGTCATCTATGGAATAATATCAACTTTCTTATTGACGACGAGTTTAGATCGTAGCAATGTACTAAGCTGGAGAAAAAGTATTGCACGTTGTTGCACGGGTGGCTTTAAGGACGCGTATCTTTGGAAATATCGATTGCATCGTACGGTGCTTGAAAGCTTATCTTTCGGAGCACATTTTGAAACAAAGATTATTAAAATTGGATGTTTCGGTCAAAAGTTATAACGATTCAAACATGAGTGAAGCCACTGAGATATTTCGATACATTTTGCAATTTCACTTGGATGAAGGTGATTACGTTATTATACGTATAATGTCGCGTATTATACAATATTGTACATATATATATATATTTATAATCTATCGTTTGTCTATCTTTCGTCAATTACGAAACATAATTATGAAGAGGATTACGCGAACAATAGAATATCGAGCATAACTGTAAATGCAGACACGGAATAAAGAAATATCGGAATAAATATGCGTTAACCTTAGGTAACCAAACTTATATCAGTGTCACTCCATAACAAATCATTAGACTCACAGACGAATGCGGATTGTTTTACACGGTATCTCAATGAGAATGGTTTGGCGCATCCCGATAAGAATCACGACGAAAATATCGAACTTAAGCGTCGAATCGACTTTGCAAGACCGAGAGAGAAACATTCTCGACGAGAAAAAAGTAGGATGATAAAGAAAAGAAGATGAAGGGACGGATAGGAGCTCGTCATCTCTCACTGATCTCGCTTAAGAGCGACAGGTGGCCCGCAATTATCGTTAAAACGACTTAGTCGAAACGCAGCGCGGCCGATCGACTATAACGCAATTCCAATTTCCTCCTCCTCTCTCGCACTGACAACGCAGTTAGGCCGCCTCTTTGAGAGCCGACGACGCGACTATGCGACCGCCAGCCCGGTCGACCTCGTAGATGGGTTCACCGTGATTTGCATTAGCGCCGTTCGGCTTCCTGTAGCTCGTAGTGCGCTAACGCCGTGCACGCGAACCGTACTGCGAGCTATAATTGCGTTTCCGAGTTCGTAAACGAATCGAACGAAACGTGGCTGCGTGTTGCAATGCGGCAGGAGTATCGAGGGAAGCGGAGACGTTGCCTCGAGTCGTTCTTTCTGCTAGTTTACTCCGTCGATTGGAAATTCACGATCGACGCCTCGTCTTGTCCGTACGAGCACGCGAAACGGTGTAATCGCAGCGACGTGGAAAAATTCAAAGTCGGCAATGAAAAATCTCGAAAAAAAAGTGATTACAATCGTAACTTAATATCTGTATGAAAGTTTTCAGTACTAGGATACACGCGTGATCCAACTTTTGGGTGAATTTTTGTGGTCGGTGACTATAATCACTCGTAGCGTATAAGCGGGATTTCGTGACGACTGGCTATAGTCACGATTTGCCACCTACGCACGACTGGTGACTATAGTCGCTCGTAGTAGCGAGAAAATAAAATAATTCGATTCCTTTAAAAGGTCTCGCCTCCCTTTCTAATAATCGAGGTTTCCGAGTTCGCAAACGAATCGAAAGAAGCGTAGCTGCGTGTCGCAATGCCGAAGGATTATCGAGGGAAGTGGAGACGTTGCCTCGACTCGTTCTTTCTCGTAGCTTATCTCGTCGATTGGAAATTTACGATCGACGTCTCATCCAATCCGTAGGAGCACGCGAAACGGCGTAATCGCAGCGACGTGCACAATTTTTCGTCGCAACGACGATCGTCCTATAAAATCCTCGTGATATCGCGATCGTTTCCGCGAGTAAAGAGACTTCGTTAAACAATTCGATTCCTTTAAAAGGTCTCGCCTTCCTTTCTAATAATCTAGGATAACAACGGAGGCCTCGGGAATCCGGGTCAGCGAATATCGTTCGCCACGTTCGACGATTTTTCTTTACGACGTAAAGATTCCTCTCCAGACGTAGGAAATAATAATAAGAATGATTACAGACCCCGTCGATCCTCTCACCGGATAAATCCCAGTTATCTTCGCGAAACCATCGAATCTGACTCGATCTTGCCTGAACAATATCCAATTATTTTAACCCCGAATCGCAAAAACTTTCATCGTTTGCTTAACACGTTCGCGCCGGCGCAGTAATTCACGTCTCTCTCTCCCATGGGCGCCTACCCTAAGAGCGCTTTGATTTATCGGACGGCGCCCAACTAAAGTGAAAAATATGAAAATTGTTTCTGGTCACTAAACGAACAAAATTATTGGTAGCGCGTGTCGCTTGATGGGACATCCGATTATGAGCCACCGGTGGTACACGCCGACGCGAACGTGTTAATTTGCAAGAAATATCGCCGACCCTTTCGTTAAATCGCGCGACCGTCCCTTCGCTTGATCCGACTATCATAAAAAAGAAAACACGTTAAAAAGAAGTTCATCCAGCTCGGTTCGGTAATAATATCGTGAGGCGGCTCGTGTCGATCGCACGATCCTTATTTAATTGCGAAGCGACGCCTAACGAAATTTCGAGCATTCGTTAAGTTCGCACAAAACGCAGCTGGAAGCGCCGTAGGCGCGATCGATAAACGCGAAACGTTTTCGCCTTCGCATGCGAACGAAGCACGAAGCTTTGAAGCGCAATAATACGCGTCATTTATTTACCTTGTCGGATGATAGGAGGGGGATGATAGGAGCGTAGGGGTTGTTCGGAAAGTAATTTCGTTTTTTCCCAACAATTTTTCATAAAAACCACATGAAAAAAAAACAAAAAACATTAAACAAATTTTTTTTTTTCATAAAAAAGAAACAAAATTACTTTCCGAACAACCCGAGGGTTTCATACGTACGAGGGACAGAAATAACGGCGCGTCATTCGCGTTATTCGCGATAGGACGTAGCTTCGATGAGAGAAGGGCGGTGGCAGGGATAAGGGAAGTGTCCGTTATGATTTCAGTCACGACCGACGACGGGATCGAGGAAGAAGCTTTCCGTCCGACGAAGACGCTCGGGACCCTTTTACGAGGACCATTTTCGACCGTCAGATAACGCGAAATTCCTACTAAACTATTACGACCGTTATTCGTCCGAAAAGTTGGACTAGCGGAGATGGCCTCGCGCGGATGGAAGATCGACGATTTTTGGCGGATAAAGATCGATTCAAGAGGGTCGTCGACCGCGATTGGTTTTCGTTAGGAATAAGGTAGACGACCTTCTTCGTGGATTCGAGGAGTTGGATACAATCGCTGAGCTTACGCGCGATCAACATTCGTCTTGCGAGGCAATTTGGAAGGCTAAATATAGCAAGCGATAGTCACTTCACGGATGGAAGATCGACGATTTTCGATGGATAAAAATTGATGCAAAATAATCATTGAATGAATCGAGTTCGTTGTCTCGCGGTGACGAAATCATTACGAATGCAACATTTTCCAGTGGCCATCGAAGTTCGCTAAAATCGAAGCTTCCTTCGATCGCCGAACGAACTAAAGAACGAACCAACGAACCGAAGGACAAACAAACGAACTAAAAAATGAGTTCAAGAACGAACGAACTAAAGAACGCGTTGCAAAAGCATTTAGCTAAATGCTATGCGAGATTGCAATGCATCCCTGTAACAGCGCGCAGGCGATAGTCACTTTACGGATAGAAACTCGACGATTTTCGGCGGATAAAAATCGAAGCTCGATCGATCCAAACGGTCGTTCAACGCGATTGGTTTTTGTTAGGACGCAATCGACGTATCCATCGATTCGAGGAGTTCGATCCAATACTGTGGTCGAACGCGTTCTGGTTTTCATTAGGACGTAGTCGACGTTTCGATCCAATTGCCAAGTTTACACACAATCAACGACATTCGTGTTGCGAGTCAATTCAGAACGCTGAATGCAGAGCGCAATTGCAATACGTCAGACAGTGTTCAAAGCGATAGTCACATCACGGATGAAAGATCAACGATTTTAGGCGGATAAAAATCGATTGAAAACGATCGTCGAACGCGTATCGATTTTTGTTAAGACTCAGTCGACATTTCCATAGATTCGAGGCATTCGATCCAATTGGCGAGTTTACGCGCGATAACGACGTTCGTGCTGCGAGGCAATTTAGAACGCTAAATGCCGAGCGCGATTGCGACGCGTCTCTGTGACAGCGCGCAAGCGAAAATCATCGCGTCCGCTTTAATAAATCCGATATGGCACTCGGATAGTCCCGAGTGTTCGAGACTCCCTCTCGCATTAGCTCTCGCATTAAAAGTGTATTAAAGGCGCGTCGAGGAGGAACGACGTTCACGATCGATTCGGACTTTATACGTTCCTTGCGTTTTCGTTATAATCCGTTCGATGCATAAAAATAAAATGGCTCGATCAAGAATCCCGCGTTTTACTTTTTGACTCGAAGTTTATTTTTATAAATTTTACCAAGTTCGACAGGTTGGATCGATTTTACTCGCTTCGATACGAAGTTTATAAATAATTGACGCCGATGGAGTTCGCTGGTGATGGATAAACGTGTCAACGCTTGTAAATAATCGATAAAGATTAGAAGGTTGCACGAATATTCGAATGAATTTATAACGTCGCACTGAAGGAGGGCAGATAGATGGAAAATACGAACGAGAATGATGGTTTTTAGTAAAAAGGAAAGAGGTACAGGTTTATGGAGTTCGTAGTGCTGTAAGGTTTGCTGGAGTTTGATTTAAAAAAGATGAAAGCTTCGATATTTTTGTCAAGTAAAGAAAATATACAATCTTGCAAATTTGTTTACGTATCTGTTTTCATCTTTTATCGATTTTTGATTAAACTTTTAAAAGAATATCTCGTTATATTCAAGGGATATCAAATTCCAATGTTTATTATTTATAATTATATTATTTTCTATATGTCTATATATAATTATAATACTATTATCTATATTTACATTACATTACATCCGAATTAAGTTCGATAACTATATCTGTATACATTTACTTTGAACAGAGGAGGAAATATTTGTGAACGATATACAGACATTCGCAGTAACTCGATATCACGCGTTGCGTTACTAGAAACTCGATTCTTCTACTTCGTAATAAATTTGAGAGACGCAAATTTCAAGGATATAAATTACTTGAATCGAAACAACGAATCGAAATGTATGCGAATTTTTTAATACGCTGGAGAAACGATTCGATGAAAATATCGTTGTTGGAAACGTGAAAACTATTTACGTATAATTAAGTATGTTTAAAATAGTTTAATTACTAATTACCGATGGTTGATATAGCTTATTTGTTTAAGAATATTTATTTCGAGGAAAGCATCGTGGAAGTTTGCAATTTTGCTCCGTTATCGTCAATTTCGTTTATCGAACTAAACTCAACCGACGACCTTTATTCGATTTTCTTAGACCGCTGGTGCTAGATCAAACTTACGATCTTGCCTTTGGGATATCGGTCGAATTTCGTTAACTAACTGCCTTAGGGTGAGTATCGAACGTTCTTCTCGTAGCATAAATCAAAGAGGAGGTTGGGAAAATCGAAAGGACGAAGGGAGAATTTTAAGAAGAAGGATCGAATATTTCACGTTTTATAACCATCCTCGAAACTTTTTCACCCGCTAAATCCGAATTTAAAGTCCAAAATTCGGTCACGACACTCCTCTTGAAGAATCTCGTAATTTGACCCAGCGTGTCAAAAGATTCACGATGACAGCGGATTCGTATGGATGCGATTTCTTCCTCGTCAGTGTCCAGTCTCGAAGTTTCATCTCGAAAAGAAAATCGTAGACGGTACGTCAACGATGACGTCACGTCGCTACCGCAATCCTTCGACCTCTGCCCTATCCTAACAGGACATTCTTGATCCGAGGATACGAATTCACTCGAATCGAGAGTGGTAACCGATGAAAACGCGTTTAAATACGTTGACCTATATTTTACTATCGTGAGTTTAGGTAGGCACTTTTGGCATACTCGAATCCAAAGTGAAATTGGACAAAGATATATCCGACAAGACACGTATCACATCGGCTGATAAGTTCCCGGTCTAAAAATAATGCTCCGTAATGCAAAATAAAGCCTACACGTTCCTTTGAGAATCTTTAGAGCGTCAGCTATCTCTTGCATCTTCGCTTTACGATTTGCCAAAACAATTTTGTGGACTTTTTTTATGTTCTCTGATGTAACCACCTCTTTTGGGTGACCAGAACGTACCGCATCATCGGTGTTCGTACGATCACGTTTACGTTCAGCAAACCAGTCGATAATGGTCAATTTTCCTGGTGCAGAGTCCGGATAACACTTATCGAGACAAGCTTTCGTTTCAACGGTGTTTTTTCCCCGTCAAAAAGCAATGTTTTATCGATACACCAAATTCTTTTGTTTTACTGAAACTACTGTAATTTTTGAACCAAACGTCGGATCGTCATGAAATTTTTACAGCTATCTTTTGAAGGCTAGTACTTTCTAAAA